>VZTY01011885.1:0-16278 GCA_013400935.1 Turnix velox | reverse complement strand
TCTATAATCACACAGTTGTAGCCTTGTGGAGGCTGGAATGACTAAAAATTTGCCTAAAAAAAGTCAAGAATATATAACAGTAGATGTCATGAAAATGGTTTTATTGTGGTCTTGACTTTTCTGGTAGCATCACAAATCAAAAAAAACCATTTTTACAGCTTTCACTGCGGAAAAGATTTAAAGCTTTATCAGTGCATCAGGCTGCCTACCTCTAGTGGCAAATGAAAGTTTTAGCTGTATTTGCTGTGATGAAAACAAATGATCAGATGGAGGTATGGACTAAATCCTGTAGGGGCAGGTTGAGAGAGGAGGTGGTGGTGTTCAGCCTGGAGAAGGTTGCAGGGACACCATATCACTGCCTTTCATTACCTAAAGGGGGCCTGCAGGAAAGATGCTATCAACCTTTGTGCCAGGGCCCGTTGCAGCAGGAAAAAAGGGTGGTGGCTTTAAACCAAATGAGTGAAGATTTGGACTAGAAGGCTATAAGAAAGCTTTGTATTTTTTTCATTATGAGAATGGTGAGACACTGGCCTAGGTTGGTTAGGGAGGTGATGGATGTCCAAATCCCTGGAAACATTCAAGGTCCAGTTGGATGGGGCTTTAAGCCACCTGATCTTGTTGAAGATATCCCAGCTTATTCCAGAAGGGTAGAACTGAATTACTTTGAAGGTCCTTCCAGCCCTCACTGTTGTATGAAAAATTGATTAAGCCTGAAATAGCACTGGGATCCTCCCAAACAGAGGTGGATTTGGGTTTTTTTAACACGTCTTTTGTGTTTTATTGCACAGAGGAAATGTGCACTTCTTTATAACATCTAGTATTTTTTGTGATTGAGATTCAGTCAGTACTACGTGAGGCGTTCCCTTGCTTTACCAAAAAATACCCTCAGAGATTCTTTAAAATGCGAAGTACAAAGAATCCAAAATATTCCTTTATTGACTTCAATACCTGTGCCATAAACAAGTTGTTGCAGGTTGCTCTTCTAAGGAAAGGGATTTTATGGTAACTAGATATTTCTTTGATGTAATCCTATTTCTTTCAAAGTATTATTTCCCTGACAGCAACATATATCAAAGAATATGATGTTTATTTCCTCTTTTACTACTACATTTCTTTCCCAGACATTACTTAACTCAAAAGCTTGTATTTACAGGTAGATTTTGTGTTGGTTTATGATGTTGTCTTTTCCATATTTGCTATGTTACATGATTTTTTAATTTTTTTTTCCCCCTTCATGTACTGTTACACTAATCTTTTTCAGCCAGTACGCTGTTACTTCAAGAATAACTTTGGTTATATTATAAGCATATGTATTGCCAGATATTTTCTGGCACTTCTGTAATTTCACCTACTTGGTTACACACAACTATTGTGTTCATTTCATGGAATTCTAAGTGGCTGTTGTATCATCATCCACTGATGGAAAATTTAAAATCACTCATAATTTGGTTTGCTTCCTAATGGCTGAGCATTTAGGGTGCTGCTGCATCAAACTTTTGAGAAATTCAAACTTTTGAGAGAAATTTCTCTCAAAACTGTGAGGCTAAGGAAAGAAGCCTTTTTAGAAAGATACCTCTCAGGCATGGAGGAACTTGATTCCTTATGTGACAGGAGAGCTGGTTGAAATTTATGGGAATTGGAGCTATTATTATCTTGGGTGCACCTGTTTTACTGGTAGGCAGAACTATCCAAAATAGTCAGTTTAGGGTGTTTCTGCATATAATTAATTATATATTTCTAAGAGTTGAATCAGAGGAGATTATTTTTAGCCCTCAAAATAAATTCTATGCATTAAAAAGAGTTAAGAAGTTTAATTAGTTAAATGCAAGTTTGGCGTTTGAAACATCCACCAGCAGTGTGTTGGTGTTTCTGAAGCTTAGCTCTGTGTGTCTGATGGCTGCAGTAGAGAGGATGCCAATTTGGGAAGGGAATGGGGACACAGAGGTGTGTCACACCCTGCTGGGTGATGAGAGACAGTTGGCCCTGTGCTGTAGCTTTCAGAAACATTCCTGTAAATTAAGGCAGGATGAAGCCACTTTTCAGTAGGTGGCCTTGAGGGGCTGCAGTGGAACTGCTGTCACAAGCTTGCTGCTTGCCCAGAATGAATTCAGCTCTACTCTCAGAAACTATTGACAGAACATGGGAACTCTGCCATAAGCGCTTTGGATCAGCATCTTTCTTATAAAATTATTGAATTAATTTGAAGTACTTTTAATTTTGAAGTAATGTGCAGGATCAGGAGATCTTTTTGCACTGATGCTGTTGTGTTATGCATCTGTACTGCATTATGACAAGTAGAAACAACTCTTTGCAATGAAAAAGTATCTTGTCTACTGATTTTTGTAATAGTGCCATCTATTTTAAAAGTGCTAGGTTTTGTATGCTTTATCTTATTATATTTTGTATTTTAATATTTTATGTATAACAACTATGATTCTAATATGTTTATGATATAAATAATAACTTTTTAAAAAAATAGCCAGTAAGTTAATTTCATTGTGAAAGCATGAAATGAACTTCTTAATACCTTCCATTAACTTTCATTCTAGGATCTGGAGGGCCTGATGAAACATTTTGAGGTTTGAATTTTTATTTGAATAGTTTATTTTAAGGGATACATCTGCCCTATCATGATATTAAGGCAATAGATCTATTTTTCTTGGAGGCATCTTGCAATTTCTTTGACTTTTTTTGGATGCAATTCATGTCCAATGTCATGGAATCTTTCCAGTGATCTTGAAAAATACCAGGTTTTGAATTGTTCACAATGGCAGTTGTGTCTATGAAGTTTTTCTGTGCTTACAAACAAGGAGCTGGCAGAGGCTGGGAGTATTTTTAAAAGCAGATTCCACCCATCTATTGAGACAAAATCTGTTGTAAGATGTGGAATGGCACAAGGGTAACAAGATTTCAGATCAAATGATCCACAAAGAAGATGCATCATGGGTTCTGCAAGAGATTGGCTTGCCTTTTTGTGCTAAAATCTGTTAACACTGTTTCTCTAGAGCTCTTAGTCATTAAAATGATTAGTCCTGATCCATTTAAGATGCTGAATCCCATAAATTCTTTCTAATGGAGGTCCATCACCTTGTAATGTTTGTGCGGTGCTGCAGTGAAAGGTTCTTACTCATTATGGGTGTTTGTTTATAAAAGCTACAAAAGTATAAATGTAAAAAGCCTTGGACATTATTGAAATATTTCATATGCCACAAATCTTGTCCTTCACAGGCCATCATGACAATAAAATTATTGCAAGCTTTATCATAGTCGTCATTGTTTGTAACTGATATTGTGAATCAATGCAAGAATGAAGCAGTGATGTGCTCTAAGTGTGCCCTGTTTGGAGGAAATGCCACTTGGTGGCTGGAGTTCTGACTCCTTGGTGGCCTCTACTGTCCTCAGGCAGAACCCAGTTACCTATCTGGAGCTATAAAGATGTCTATGCTGCAAGTCAGAGTTGAATTTTGTCACAGCAGTTTCTTCTCTGCCAAAAGCCTGTTGCTTTCAAGTTATTTGGATCTGTGTGTATACACACACATATAGAAATAGTAAATATACATCAAGTACAAAAATAAAGTATATATATCTTATGTTCTGATCATAGAATAGGTTGGAAGGACCTTAAAGATCATTGAGTTCCAGAAATAATTTTTTTTAATGTCTTCCCTAAATCTACCCCCTTCCAATTTACATCCATTATTTCTAGTCCTCCCATCACTTATTTATTAAAAAGTCCTACCCCTGCCTTTCTGTAGTTCCCCTTCAGGTATTGAGAAGCTACTCTGAGGTCCCACCTGAGCCTTCTCTTCACCAAGCTGAACAACCCTGATGTTTCTATATTCAATCATACTCACACTTTCTGACTGGTTTTCCCTAAAATAAGAATGTAAGAGGGCTTCACATGAATTATCAACAGTTATCCTTTGTTCATTTTGGAGAATTTTTGAGTTAAATGAACTTGCTAGCTGCCCACCACTCTTACACAAGTGTCAGGGTTTTCAAATCAAGTTGCCAATTCTTTTATTGATCCATGTTAAGTTCCCTGGGTTGTTTTTTTTCCCCAGTCATGTCTTGGATGGAGAAGCATTACTCTTTGAACTAACAACCTCAGTTTCAATACTGTAATAGTTATGCAAATTCCATTATGGAAATAAACTAGAATTATTTTACATCGAAACTCTAGGAGTTTTTTTTGCTGCTAGTTTCTGTGCTAAGGACAGTAATTAGTATGTTATCCATTGCTTTTTATGAAATTACGATAACAATTCTGTCACAATCAATATAGAAATACAATTCTGAATTTAAAAAATACTGTATTTTAAAAATATTTAAAAATACCATTTTATAAATAGGATTTAAAAAAATACTATTTTTATTTAGATTCTTACTTGAACTCATATAAATGAAAAAATTAGCATGATTATGAGGAATAAGCTCTTTTGTAACCCATAGTAACTAACATCAGGTCTGATCTACTGATGTGTAAGTTTTGAATTCCTTTACTTTGTGTCTTACATGCTCACACTTAGTTTTTAACTGAATATTTTAGTTGTCTTTTTTCAAAGAGTTTGAAAGCACTTGTGTTAGACCTTGGCTTTGTATTATTCTTTTACTCAGGTATTGCACGTGGGTTTTATAGCAATTTAGATGTGCTGTGATCAAACTTGGGTGAATAAGTTGCACACACATCTTGCTCTCTGTACAAAAAAAGAAATAAAAAAGTACTTGAAGTGTTTTAACATAACAGTATTATGCGTGGTTGATGGTGTCTTCTCTCAGCAGCTTCTCTGAAGCTGTGTGGGGGTGGAGATGAGAGCAGGAAAAGTGAGGATATTATGGATGAGTCTGGGATGGGTGAGGGAAGCAGAGAGTGCTGGAAATTAGGACACAATCTGAAGTTGGGAGGAGGAGCTGTGACTCTGCAAGGGCTGTGAGGGGCCATCAAAAGGCAAGAAATGCTCTGAGAGTGTTGGAATGTAACATAAATGGAGTAAATGGATTTGTAGAATGGTAATGGAGAGCAATAGGGCAGAGGGATTCAAGAGGCTCTTAGTTTTTATCCTCTCCTGTTGGTCTGTAGAGCTCTTGAAATGATTTCTAAAACAGAATAGACGGGATGCATGTTTTCTAGAAGCAACTTTGATGGAATAATTCAGTTGAGGTGTTGCCCACATTCACCAAATGGACCTGTCAGTGGTGTAGAATCTGAAATGCTGTAAAATGCTTCTTTAGCAATAAGAGCCACTGAGCAATTGGTTTCATTTGTTGCTTTTATTTTGCATAACTGAGATCTGAATTGGAAAAGATTCACTTTATACTGCTATAATGCAGTTATTGGAGTGAAAAATTACTTTCAGGCCTCTAGCCCAAGACTACCTCTTGAAAGCATTTTTAAAACATTGGTACTTTTAAGAATCGAAGTGGTTCCTGCTGTGGGCAGTTTGGATTATGCCATGCTGTAATTTTACCATGTTGTTCTGATTATATTGTGCAGAATCTGAGAAGGAATGTGGCTGTGGGCATCCCCTTCTTTATATGTTAGGGTTTTCCTCATATTAATGCTTGAACCTTGTGTAAACCCTGTGATCAGGAAAGATCCAGCACATGGGGCAGAAGCTGCAGTGCTTTATAGTCTTGTTGAGTTCAAGATGTCCCTACTCACCACATCTGGAGGACTAGATGACCTTTGAAGGTCCTTTCCAGTTCAAGACATTCTATGATTCTGTGTTTACTGACCACAAGAGTGCTGTAGCCTTTGAAGCATGTCTCCTTTTAGTGTTTCTGGGAAAAAAAAAAAAAAAACCAATGAAATACCCTAATATACACAGTACTGTCAGATACAGAAGGAAAGAAACTAAAGGAATAATTAATCTTAACAAGCAGTAAATATTTGCACTTCTTGCTATATTACGAAGTAGGTGATTTTTTGAAAAATTAGTTTCAAAATTATAGGAGCACCTGAAGTAGCTGGAATTTGTATCTGCAGTCTTTCAGTGCTTTGGAATCTTTACAAATCTGTAGTGAGCCTTTCTTCTCCCTCTTGACTGGGAAATGCTGCCACCCCAGAGGGAAACTATGAAACCTGTTTGGAACTGAGACACAAGCCCCATGTGTTCTGGGGTCACCCAGAATATGTGCAGAGCAGAGAGCTTGAACTAAGGATTCTCTGAGTCTTAAGCTGGAAATACAATGACTAGATTATCCTTCGGGGTCTGGTTCAAGCACTGCTGGTGTCTCCACTGTGTTTCTTCTCCATTTTGGGTTTGAGGTGGAAGTCTAATGCTCTTAAAGCTCTTAATATTTTCGACCTGAGAGAACTGGGGGTATTTTTATGGCCAAGTCAATGTCTTAATACTGAATATGTGCAAATGTGTTTTAGGTCTCCTATGTGATTAGAGATGAAGTGGAGAAGTATAACAGAAATGGGGTAAATGCACTTCAGCTGGATCCAGCATTAAATAGACTCTTCACAGCAGGCAGAGACTCCATTATAAGGATATGGAGTGTCAATCAGCACAAGGTAAGTCAAGGATTCCTGTGTCAAAACCTACTTTTTTTCCAGGTTACCTTGCTAGGAAACTCACTACAAGTATTCAGCTGATATTTGTTTTTTAGCTGCTGCCAATTACTGCAATAGAAAAACCTTTTTTGATATTGCTCATATTGTAACAAAATACGTGGGATTTTACAAACCTGCATTTGGGCTTGTTCTCCAAAGAGCTAGTCACAACTGAGAGGAAAAAGGAGTTTAATATAGAATTGTGCTATTTCCAGTGATAAAAGAGACAGAAATACTGCGGCTGGATTTGCATATCTTGTGGAAGTTATGAATGTGCATTTTGATTAATTGTTTACTTTGGTCAATGAGTATTTTGTATATTATGCTTGATATATATTATTATCCCAGCTCCCTCAGCCTTAGAGGGGCAGTGCTCCAGTCCTTTAATCATTTTCATGACCCTTAACTGGACTTTCTCCAGTATGTCCCTTGTACTGGAGAGCCCAGAACTAGATACAGTGTTCCAGGGGTGGCCTCCCCAGTGATGATAATCTTCAACCTGTTGTTAGTACTTGGTGCAGCCCAGGATACCATAAGCCTCCTCCATTGTCACAAGGCAACGCTGCTGATTCCTATTCATCTTGGTGTTTACCAGGTCTCCCAGCTTCTTTTCAGACAAGCTGCTTTTTAGGTGGGTACCCCTGGTGTATGGGTCTCACTGGAGAAAAAAAAAATGTTAAGAATTTAAGCAGATTAGTGGAGACCAGGGTTTCTATGGGAATGATGCAGAATAGAAAACTTCATGAAGTTCATGACTTGGAGATTCCTGTATTGTGTTCTGATTGTTCTCTTCCTCTTTAAAGTGGAATGAGCCCAACTCCATAAATGCAGAACAGTCCTTCTTGTTTTGATTAGAAGTTTCTCTGTAATACCAAAGCAAACACTTTAATCAGAAACTGCATATGAGGCAAACCTCAGTTTTGCAGGAATTGCACTGAAAATTAGTTTGTTGTGTCTTACACACCTGTGGAGTTCTTTTGCAGGAACTATCTGGAATAGTGATTTCAAGAAATTCTATGTTGGCTTTCAGTCGATTTGAAAGGTGAAGAAAAGGTCTCAGCAATATGTGATAGTGACTATCTTTTTCCATTGTTGAAGAAATCTTTATAAACTTTTTCCTTAATTTGCAGCAAGACCCTTATATAGCATCGATGGAACATCACACAGATTGGGTAAATGATATTGTGCTCTGCTGCAATGGTAAAACATGTAAGTACTGAAACATCTGAAAACCACAGTGTCCAGAAATTGTATAAAAGTATATAATTTATTGCTTTAATAGTTTTTCTTAACAGGTAAAATTAATTTCTGTGAATTGTATTGTGAATTTTGTAAATGAAAGGGAGTGTTTTACTAAAAGAAAAATGCAGTCTTTGGGTGATTCTTCTAATCTTTTTAAAAAGAAGATTAATTATTAGTATGACGATGCTCTAAAGTAATACAAACTGCTAAAGTTTACTCTTTATTCTTTCCATTTTAGTGATATCTGCTTCTTCAGATACTACTGTTAAGGTGTGGAATGCACATAAGGGATTTTGTATGTCAACACTAAGGACACATAAGGTGAAAAATACTGTCTATATCTACTCTATGTGTACTGTCTTCTAAGTTTTAAGATGCAGATTCCAAATGGACATTGTTGTTGATCCATCTTCTTATATTTATTTGATTGTAGGATTATGTGAAAGCCTTAGCATATGCAAAAGATAAAGAACTGGTAGCATCTGCCGGGCTGGACAGACAGATATTCCTCTGGGATGTAAATACTCTTACAGCACTGACTGCCTCAAATAACACCGTAACAAGTAAGTATCTGGGGAGGCAAACAGTGTGTTTTATTGAGGATCATAATCTGATATCCAGTTAGGACTAGACATTTTCTGTGTGAATAAAAATAGCAGAAAATGTAGAGCAGCCAACAGTCACGCTGTGGAGAATACAGGACAGGTCTCTGAATGTTTTCTCCAGAAATGTAATGTGCTGGTCTTCTCTGAAACTCAGCAGACCTTTTTGTTCCTCATCTAATCTGTTCCAGATTTTCCCCTCAGATTTATTTGTTAGTGCATTTTCTCTGTGTTTATAATTTGTTTGTTTTCTGAGAGTTGTTTTGTTTATGTAGATGCTACAAAACATGCGGCTCCTAAAGCAGAGCTGGGTACAATTAGCAAACCTGTCAGAAGAAGTTGCCCAGAGAGGTTGTGGATTCCACCTCCCTGGAAGTGTTTAAGGCCAGGCTGGATGAGGAATTGAGCAGCCTAGTCTAGTGAGAGGGGGTGGAACTAGATGATCTTTAAAGACCCTTCCAACCCAAACTATTCTATGATTCTAAGAATGAAGTTACTAGATAAATTTGGGTTTAAAAACTGAAATACTACCCAGCACTAGTTATGTGTAAGGACAGCATTATAGAATCATAAGAATAGTTCTTGTTGAGACCTAACTCAATAGTTAGATATTAGAGCACAAGTGAAAACTGTAGATTCTAGTTATCAGTTAATCCTAAATATAATCCATTAAGTAGCTGAATGGCCTGCTTCTCTGTCCCAATTAAGTTGTTTAGTAAATTGAGGGATCTTTCTCTGTGGAGCAATTCCAGCACAGCTCTCTTAGAACAATCAGGAAAAAACTAGTTAAGTTTCTCTTCTGGAAAGTACAACACCATCCTTTGGGATCAGTTAGATTTAACTGCACAAGTGAATAACATAATTTTGGATCCTCAGCATCCACATTACAATACGTTTTTTTTAGGAAGAAATCTAGTTTGGGTTACAAATCTAGTTACAAAGTAACTGGTGTTCTTTCCTTTTAAACTTAGTGTTTGATACTTGTTTAAACAGTAGCTGAGTCTCTCATGCACTGGGGAAGAAAACATAAACTCTTGGTACACTGCCACACTTGAATTCTCTAAAGGAGGCTTCTTCCTCATTCACAGGTTAGGAGTGACTGAGGAAAAATCTGCAAAACTGAATTTGGAATTGGCACAACAGACTTGAAATTTCAGGAATATGAGATTTTGCAAATAATAGGCAGACATGTAGTTGTTTTAATGTGTGATTTGTTTGGGGTTTTTTTTAAATTATTTTTTTCACTCAATGTTTTGTCTCGTTCTGAAAGGTTGTTATTTTTATTCCAGTGGGCAAAAACTGTTAGTTTTGTGTATGTTCTGTCTGCAGCATTTTAAAATTCAGGTATAGCCTTGTGCTGGCAGAACTTTGTAGCCTGCAGAAGAGAGATCGCCTCTAGTGAGCTGTGCTGGACTCCAGAAAAGGGTTGGGATGACACAACTGCACTTAACTAAATGGGTTTACTTTATATTCCCCAGAAGTTTTCTTTCACTAAGAGCAGAATTATTTTATCACTAAACTGTGTTGATAGCTATGAGTTGAGCTATCTTGCTGAACAGGGTGTTCTTGAAGGAGCAATTCCTGGCTCAGAGGAAAAAAAAAAAACTTAGATGTGTGTGGGGAAAAGTATTTCATGAACATCACAACAGTAATACAGAATCTGAGTGATCCAAGTGAATCATAACTGGAAGAAAAGGAGAGATGAGAAGATGATGCTTGTTTTAAAGCCTAAGATCAAACAGAAGCAGAGGCATTACCTCTAAGATGACAGAACTGAATTTGCATTTCTAGAGCTAGAACAGTAATTCTTCATGAGGGAGAGGAAGGGGAAGCAGGAGATTTGTTTTTCTTCCTGTTGCTCGCAGCCAACAGACTTTCTGCTGGGAAAAGCTCAAAAGATGTCCTCAAAGAAGCTGGTTTTTCTCAGTCCTTTAAAACAAATGCAAATGAAGATTGTTCTTTGGCATTAACCTCCTGTGTGACTCCAGACAAGCAATACACACAAGCCAATATTAAAAGTGTGCCTGGTTTTTAAAACTCTCTCAGTTAGCATAGCCAAAATAATTTAAATTAAATGGAGAGATTTTCATTTTGAGAGAAGATTTGTTCTGGCATGAATTGTGCTTCCGTGCACTTAATATTCTCTCTTCCTTTCCTGCTGTCCAGCTTGGGGGAAGCCTGTATGTTATCCTATCATAAATGATGATGATTGCTGAGCAGTGTGCTAACCTTCTAAGCTTTTCAGTGCTGCTTTCTGCCTTGGGCTGTTCTCTGTGGATTGTGGAAGACTATCACTTTATTTTGACTACAAATAATAGTTTTCATTTGAAAGTTTACATTTCAGAGAACCATAGCTGGTGATTAAGAGGACCCTGAAGTAAAGTTTTGTAATTCTTCCACTCTGTGACAAAATGTTTATGATATTGGGTCACAAATAGTGTGTTGGCTGTATTATTTTCATAATATACATAAATCATTATGTAAAGTGACATATTTTTGCTGGCAGTTGAGTTTGTTCTTATTCTCAGCTGATGGTATTGTTTTGAGGCTTGATGAAGCTCCTAATGGTGCTCATTGAATAGATGATTATCATTTGCTGTGTCTCTGATTTTCCCAGTTGAGGGACTGGTACTTTTTGGCTGCCCTAAAGTAGGTTAAGCTGGATGGTAGAGAATTCCTCAACTCCCATAGTATGTGTGACTCTGAAGGAGTTGCCATATGGTTTTCCCAAATGCAGAGGCATCATCTGTGTTCATGTAACACATTTTAGCACTGCAGTGTGACCTCAGTAATGTATCTGTGCTGAGCTAAGAGAAGAGCTTGTAATATATAATATGGAATTTTACAGCTACTTGGCTTGGAATAAAATCTTTGCAATTAAATCCAAATGCAAGGTGTTAAAAGATCACACAGGAGTATTGCTCTCTAATAAGGTACTTGAGAAGAACTAGAGTCCCTTGATGTTCTTGGCACTGGTCTCTGGTGACAAAAAGGCAGCAGGGTTGTAATGACCAGAATTTTGAGGGGTATTTTGGTTTTATTCAGCACAACATTAAGAATTGGGATATAGAATCATAGAATAGTTCAGGTTGGAAGGGACCTTAAAGATCATCGAGTTCCACCCCCCCTGCCATAGGCAGGGACACCTCCCACTACATCAGGCTGCTCAGTGCCTTGTCCAGCCTGGTCTTGAACACCTCCAGAGAGGGGGCATCCACAACCTCTCTGGGCAACCTGTTCTAGTGTTTTACCACTCTCACTGTAGTAAAGAATTTCTTTCTTATGTCAAGTCTAAATCTACCCCCTTCCAATTTACATCCATTGTTTCTAGTCCTCCCATCTCTGTTGTCTCTTTCTTAAGCAATTCTGTGGATGGGGGTTGGGGAGTGACACTATTTTCATGGATCAGAGGTTACTAAAATATCCCAAAATACCCAAAATTTTGAGTGAATATGTTTTTCAAGTAACAGCACTGAGACTGAAAATTGCAAATTTTGTTTTGAAATAGCTTCTTCCCTGAGTGGGAACAAAGACTCTATCTACAGCCTTGCAATGAATCAGATGGGAACAGTTATTGTATCAGGGTCCACTGAGAAGGTAAGCAAAAGTCTGGTAAGGTTCATTCCACTTAATTTAAAGTTTAGTAAAAAGAGACAATTTTATTATTTTTCAGTATCTTGTCTGTAGCAGATCTGGGGGTTTTGATAGTGACAGGAGACACTTTTCTTCTAAAGCCGGGAGTGTAACACCTGCCTCAATTTGAAGATGTCTGCACACCCCTATAGCTTTAATACACTGAAAAGACAGTCAGAGATAAGTTTACCACAAGAGCTCTTATTTTGGGGGCACATAAATCAGATGATTATAAAAACTGCAGCACTTGCCACAAGTAAGAAAGAAGCAGTGCCAGCAATTTGTAAGACCCCAGCAGGAGCTGGGAAATGAAGCAAGCTAATGAAGTTCAAGTGTTCCCATGACATAGCCTGTGCCCTTTGTTGTAGAGGAAGATGGAATACCCCAGAGTCCCCTTGAAGTTGTTTTTTTACCTAATCTAACCTTGAGATAATTTTATTTCTCAGTCAGTTTAACAATGAAAATAGGATACACCAGCAAAGGATCTGAGAGGATTTGCAGAATCTCTCTTTTTAACCCACAACACCCCATTTTATTTCCAGTCTCTTCCATTCTCTAATGTCTTAAGAAACAGTAAAAAGAGCAAATACAATTAAAATCAAGTGGGAAAAAATAATTTGGATCTGATTATTAAAAGTGCTTAAGATTTAGTTGCATCTGTCTTGTTCTGATGGATGTTCTTGATGATGGATGTCTGCATATTTGGAATAATGCTCAATTTTTTTGGAAAAACTTACATTTTCTGTGGAGGAGAAGCATTGATGGGAGGAATATTAATGCCAATTATCCAACATCTGTTTCTGTAGGTTTTAAGGGTGTGGGATCCAAGGACTTGTGCGAAACTCATGAAACTCAAAGGACACACAGACAATGTAAAAGCTTTGTTGTTAAACAGAGATGGCACCCAGGTATGTGCTTTGATGTGAGACAAAGCCATTTTACAGAATGCAGAAAGGTCATTAAACATTTCAAACATTTTATGTCATGGATTAGAGAAGATATCCTAACAAGTATTTTGTCGATATTAATTAAGGGAGGGCGAGGTTGGTGGGTTAAAGCTGTTTTATTACAGATTTATTTAGGTTTGCATAAAGGGTCGGGGACGTGTGATAGGAATTGTCAACTGCCATTATTCATATAGCATTGTTTTAATGGAAAAATAGAGCCATAAGAAAGCTCCTGGTTGAAAACAGTGATTTTAAGAGAACTAAATACCTCCTTGATTGAAGTGTGATGGTTGTTGCTCAGTGTCTTTCAGGGAGTTCTGATGGGACTATCCGCCTGTGGTCTCTGGGGCAGCAGAGATGCATAGCCACGTATCGAGTCCACGATGAAGGGGTTTGGGCTCTGCAAGTCAATGAAGCCTTCACTCATGTTTATTCAGGAGGAAGAGACAGGAAGATTTATTGTACAGATTTAAGGAATCCTGATATCCGTGTGCTTATCTGTGAAGAAAAGGCGCCAGTTCTGAAGGTAATTGGGTTTGATTCAGAGAAGCACAGAAGGACTGAAGTTAGAAGTGATCTCTGGAGGTTATCTGTTACAACTCCTCAGCTCAAGCAGGGCTGGTTGCTCAGGGTTATCCAGATGGCAAAGTCACCCCAAGGATGGTGACTTTGCAACTTCTCTGGGCAACCTGTGCTGGTTCTTTATCAAGTCTCACAGCTGAAAAGTGTCATTTTATTGCATGTTGTCTAATGAAATGCATGTTGTCTAATGAAATGGTGGCTTAAGGTACAAATTGTTTAAAAAGTGTGCATTGGGTATCAAGTTCTGCTTCTAAATAGTTCAGAACTTCCTGCAATTGGTGCCCCTGCCTATGGCAGGAGGGTTGGAACTCGATGATCTTTAAGGTCCCTTCCAACCCAAACTATTCTATGATTCTATGAAGTATTTGAATGCAAAATGACTCACAAAGATATCAAATTGTCCGTTTGACAAGATTGCATCCCACTAGAAGCAACTTCAAATATCTGCTCTTTAGACACATCTTACCTACTAATGTCTATGCTCAGAATTTTTTGAATATTCAAAACAAATTCTTGTGAGTTTCAAAAAAAATCTCATCTTTGTTATTTTTCATTTAAATTTCATACTTGAAGAGAGCCTAGAGGAAAGCTATGGAGGGATGTTTAATGATAGGACTAAGGGCAGTGGTTTTAAACTAGAACAGGGCAGGGTTAGATTAGGAAGAAGAGGGCTACAACAAGGATGGTGAGACACTTAAGCTGCCCAGAGAGCTGGTGGAGGCCCAATTCCTGGAGACATTCAAGGCCAGGCTTGATGAGGCTCTGAGCAACCTCATCTAGTGCAGGATGTCCCTGCTCACTGCAGGGGGGTTGGTTTGACCTTTGAAAATCCAACTCAATATATTCTGTGCTATTTCTTTAGTAAGCTGAAAGCAGTGCTGGTTTTGAGATAAATCCAAATATTAGCAAATACTAATTGAACTAAGGAAAATTAGGTTTAGCTTGCCTGAAAGTGTCTGTGATTTCATTTGTTTAGATGGAGCTTGATAGATCAGCTGACCCTCCTCCAGCACTTTGGGTTGCAACAACCAAATCCTCTGTGAATAAGTGGGTAAGCGATGTCTTTTACACTCTGTCAATTCAGATTTGCAGACTTGCTGTGGGAACTGTGGGGCTGTTGCTTGCAATTTGCCTGTGACATCTGTGACCTCTAAGCTTTCTTTCAAAAATAATTGTTAAATGTTAATACAGAAATTGATCAAAAAGACATTAAGCTTTGAATGGCTTCCTTTGCTGTCTATTTATGCTGCTTTTAGAAATAAATTATCTTGCTCAGAAATGCATGATTAATGTCAGAGTATCAGCAGGAACTGGCAGTTGTTACTCACAGTTAAAAGCAAAGTTTATAGGTTATTATGAGCATGTCATTATTTTGTTTCTTTCTTTAGACTTTGAAGGGAATTCATAATTTTAGATCATCTGGAGATTATGATAATGATTGTACCAATCCTATACCACCCCTGTGCACACAGCCTGACCAAGTTATAAAAGGTAAACAGCTCTTTTCCAAATCTCTTGTCCTTAGCAGAAATGGGAGATCTTTATGGCAAGTTTTTAGGTGATTGTTGCTGTGATTCCAGCAGAAAAAAAGCTGAGATTGTTACCATCTATCTATTATTATCTACAGTTAAAATAATACCTTGGTGGTATCTAGATCTTACATCCATTAGTGATACCAAAGAACAGTCATGCATGTAGCATTATAAAATTTTAATTTCATGTAATATTAGAGAAAAAGAATTCTTGTAGTGACTTCAATTCTTGTTTATTTGCTAGGAGGTGCTAGTATTATCCAGTGCCATATTCTTAACGACAAGAGACACATACTAACCAAAGACACAAATAATAATGTGGCATACTGGGATGTCTTGAAGGTAAGTTTATAATTTTGATTTAAGCAGCTACTGTCAGATAATTAATTTTTTTTAATATGTTTTCTTAGTGCTGGAGTAGAAAGTAAGTCATCTTTCTGTTCTGAGATACAATGCAAAGATTGATTTTTAAATGGTCAGGGGACATTTCTGAGCTTTTCTGCATCCTTACCTTATGTGAGGCTGGGGGGTGACACCTTCACTGGAAATTCAGACCTTTGAATGAACTCCTGGAACTAGAAATGTTGGGGTTGATTTTGTTTAGTTTTGGTGAGGGCTTGGAGATGCCCCTGGGCCTGGCCCCACTCAGGGGGGGCTGCAAAAGGAAAACCTGTGCTTCAGATCCTGCTGCAAACCCACAGATTCCAGGTGAACATGCTGACTGGGAGCCCATGGAGATAACTCAGAGCTTGAACTCATAGCTGGCAAGGAAGCAGGCAGGATTGGAAGGAGATACAGCAGGAAGTGGCATGGCTTTCACCTGGTGTTACTTCCTTCTGTGAGGAGGGTGAGATTTGGCTTGGCAATTCTTTGTCTTGCTTTTACCCAGTGATTGGCCAGAGGAGAGGTAAAGAGCATAGAGAGAAAGGACTGCAGTCTCCCTTAGCTGGTCAGCAATTTCTTCTCTTGCAAAATCCATTTTTTAAATTAGAAAACTTTTTTTTCATCTTGAACCATGTGCTGCTCCAGCCAAGATTCAATCAAGCAGGCCCAGCTGACTCTGAGTTGCTGACTACAGTGAGCAAAGAAGGGAAGCAATTTGTAGGATGTAAATTTGTACTAAAAATTATCTCCATGGGAAAACTGAATGGCTTTTCTTTCTTTCACTTTAGTTCCTTCTT
>VZTY01011878.1:0-66626 GCA_013400935.1 Turnix velox | reverse complement strand
GAGACAATGGCCCTACCTGGAGTGTCATTCAGAGAGGAAAAAACCACACTTGTCACCTCTTACACATTCTCACACCTTGAAGCATTTGACCTGGTTTGGACAATACCCAGGGAATAAACTTCTGACACTTGTAATTACACAATGTAAAGGCAAGGATAACAGGTCCCACAGGTACTTGAAAGTTGTTTCCAGTTATCCTCCCTGCCTACTACCCTTTAGACATTTATCAGGCCTAGGCCTACATCACTTTATAACTCAAAGTGCCTTGTCAGTGCTGCTTATACCTGATTTTGCTCAGCAAATACAACGCTTGTCAGTGATATGTGTCACCTGCCAATTCACTAAGCAGATGAGGCAGGTTCTTGCAAGTCAAAGCAGGGAAGATGTAGTCCATTAAGGGCTTGTATCTCCTACACAGACTATAGGTGCAGATTTCTGCGTAGAAAGCTGTCATTATCAACACATACTGCTTGTATCCATTGCATCTTCATTTATAGAAAATAGACACAGGTCAGCAAATGCAGTATGTCATTCAGCAGGAGTGGGTTGGCAAGAAAACTACATCACAGGACAAAATACAAAGCACTGTAAGGCATTCCTCAAGGGAACAGTTTGGCAGAAGGCAGAAAATTTAACATGTCTATAAATACAAAAACGTTCTTTCTTATTATACAGTGGAAAGAATGGAAGCATTCTGAAGAAACATTATGAGAAAGGAGACTGCAAAATGTTCACAGTGGCCCCTTCAAACTGATCAACCTGCCCTGGAGAAATGTTGTCTTTTCTATCTGAGGGCATCTTGTTGACTTATTCAACACAGAGGAGCAGCAAGGACCTCCTTTGAAGAGTCAAGATTTTTTATTTCAAGATACATACATTACCTGGCAAAGGCATTAGGAGTCTTCATGTTTCAGTAATGAAGAAAAGATAACCTGAAACTTGCTAAGGTCTTCTATCTGTAACTAACAGATACAATTTTATCTGTTCAAGTTCAGACTTTGGGTTAAACTAGCACTGCTTGTCTCCACAAGTGTGTTTCCTGGGTTATGTCCTTCGTATTTTGAATCTTTTACGGATAGTCCCAGAGTATATGTGGGAAGCTGTGGGAGTTCTTGCAATTCAACTCTGCTAAATATTTATGGGCTGTAATTTTTGTATGGGTGATGCAGACTCCTAAAGGCTGAGAAATGGATGTCTTAAAGGCTGTGGTCTGTACTCTTGTGGGAGCTGCTCTTCCGCTCCCATCTGCTGCCAATGAAGGATGCAGACAGTCTGCATTTTGTTTCCGGCTCTGACAGAGACTCTTCCATCAGAGATGACTTTCATCTCTTTTTTTCCCCCTTTTTTTTTTTGCTAGAGCTAAGGGTAAGGTATGTTCCTTTATACCGAGACTCCCCTGGAGCAAAGAGATGTATGGCTGCACTAGTGAGAAAGATGCAATAGTCAGTTTTCAAGTATTCCCCTGAGAAGACAGCTTGCTGGGAACTGGGAACTAGGTTGCCTTCATGACTGCTTGTAGTGGTAACTGTGAACACAAATTTCTTCAGGTTAGTGAGGCTCATATCGCAGTGACCCTAACCCTGAATTCATCTTAGAGCAACACCAATAGAGTGCTCTGAAAATCAAATTTCACTATAACAGAAGTAGCAGATGGTTGTGGCCACCATGGGAAGTCAAAAGTGTCCATGACCATCAGCAAAAGTTCATTTCCATGTCTGTGTGCTGTATAGGAGAGGGTCTCACTTTGGAGATGTGTGCTTCTGGGCTCACTCCACTACAATTTCTGTTTAACTGTCTTTACTTTACAGGGAAGAAGGAATTACGGAAATGTATATGAATTAAAAAAGGCTATTTATGAGAATGACTAAAAGAGATTGTCTGAAAATTGAGGGAAACTTCAACAGAAAACAGATTTCTCTCTTTAACCCCAAAGAAAAATAATATTAAACACATACATATTATCTGAATGTATGTGAATTTGGGTTTACCTTATGCATGCATGTTTATTTTATACATATATACATGTCTGCATGAGCATGTATGTGCGTAGATAAGTTTTTAGAATGGTATGAGAAATTCAAAGAAAAAGAAAACTAAGAAAGATCTATCTCAATGCTGCCAAACTGTGATAATAGCACTTTGAAACCTACATAAGTCTTTATCTATGCATAACACCCTGGTTATTAATGTACAGCATTAGAATATATGGACAGCCACTTGAAGTAGTACAATACAATTCCAGCAGTTCCTAAATAAAGCAATCATTAGAGACAGATAAAGCACACTTCTTATCTCTCTTGTGTTAAAATGACATGCAAACAGCAGCACTTTGGTTCCAATAGTGGCAGAAGAAGTACCATTCTGCTGCTTACTAATAGCATTTTAATAATTTCTGATCTTTCAGCTGAGATTTTACCTACACTGACATGGACAAATTTGCATAGAATGCTGCCCCCCTTAGAGGCACTGCCAGTGTAAGGATCTAATAATAACATACATCTTTTAATCAGTTCAGTCTTTGGATGTGATGTGTGCAGTTCATCTGAAACTGAACAAGAAGAGATTCTCCTACAACGAGAACAGGGAATATTCAATCCCTAAATATAACACCTTCCCATCTCTGATTATTTTTGATGTCTGTTTCCATTTCTTCCCCATTTCAAATGGACCAAACAGTAATGCTCAGGGCAAGGTTTCCCTTTTGTTTGACTTATTAGCATTATCTTTCTTCTGGCATAATTTTACATTTCATTTTCTGGATTCTCGTATTTTCTCATTACTGCACTATGGGTTGTTGCAGTGACATCCATTCAGTGCCAAGGAACTCAGGGAGAAGATAATCCCTTCCTTTTCCTATCTCTTTCTACAATTTAGTCATCTATGGCTTTTTTTCTCCCTGATTTGACCTGTACCCTAAAAGAGAAGAAAAAAATGGAGGGAGGCTCTGATTGATTTATTTTTTAAAAAAAGAAGTCATGTACATGAGGTGGAATAATGTCCTTAGAACATCCTGATTTGTGATGGTTTTAATTACATCTAAGCCAACAATATAGGAATATTTTATTTTAAAACGAGATGGCAATTATGATGTACTTTATTTGACATATAAAAAGTAATGCAATTGTTATGAGATAAGGCTGCAGATCTCCTAAGGCATGTACCTATTAACATTTGGGGAACTCAGAGGAGCCAGGGATAATTATCTTAATTCAAGGGTGCGCTAATTAGAAAAAATTGCTGCTCTGTGCTCTTTCCATGCAGAGATTTACTTTGAGGGCTGTGTTGGGGGAACTTTTTGAGCAGGAAAAGCTCCAATCAGTAAAAGCATTTAACAAGTGCTAGTTAAGTTTCCACATTCACCCTCCTGACTCAGCACGCACTCTCAGCATCAGAGTTACTGCTCAGCATGATATCCAGACTGCTTTAGCCCTATTCAGATTTGGATAATTTTCATGGCTTTCTATGTTCATTTAAGCAAGGGTCCCATACTCTTAATCATACAATTAAATTCAGATATGCAAACTTAGACAGCAAGGGCATGAATGTGTGACCCAAATTTCAGTTCCAAATAAGGATGCTTTTCCAACAACCAGCTGGGGGGAAGTGCAATTAAAGTTTCTCTAAGATATTGTAATGAGAAAAATCTTCCTGAAGTGACATCTATTATGTACTTGACTCATGCAGTCCTCTTTTATTTGTTGCAATCAGCCCTCTGTTTCCAGCACAGATGAGTTAAACAGTATGAGCTGGTCACCAGAAGCCACTCTTGGAAGCAGCGAACAAGAAATGTGTTTCCCAGTGGGACTCTCCCTGACATTACTGAGTGTAAGTTTCAGATTTTCTTTCTGTGATTAAGTCTTCCACAAACTTAATTATTTTAATAGATTGAAATCAAGAACTGAAACTCAACTAATTAATGGCAAGTATGAATTTGCCTGTTCAAGTCTCACATGGGACCACTGTCTCATTTCATCACATTGATTTCATTAGAAAATGAAAACAAATTACAGAAGAGAAGATCTGAAAATATGAGGAACTCCTGACAGAGGAGGTATTTGGTGTCCTAGGTAATATTTTCTTCCTTACAGTGAGGGCTGACTCTGCACGACTTGACACTTGTTCCCTGCGATGTCTTGTGCGGTCAGTAATGGAACATCTTAGCAGGCACGTCAGAGTGCTTCAGATATGGTTGGTGCCTGCATGATGTGCATGGATTTCCCTCCCACTTAAGGCACAACATGTGGTCTAACTAGACCAAATAATGACAGCAAAAGATGGCAACATAGCAGCAACACAGCAGCTACCTAGCCCTGCCTGTGGATTTCTGCTCTGAACATACCTGGTCTGTCTTACATGACAGCTCATGTAAGCATCTCACTGCTCTCTCAGAAGAGCAGTGCCTTTTCACATAAAATATTTACAAGGCCCTCATGAATGGAACAGTAAAACAATATCACAAAATTCTGGCTATTTATTTTTTTAAAAATGAGAGCACCTTAAGAGGTCACATTTGCAAACAGATTAGACACTGCAAGGTTCAGGGAAGTGATGTCTTAGTATCTTTACATCTTTAGGTCCAGATTTTCACATCCCTGTCACAAAGTCACTTAATGTTCTGTACAACATCTTTCCAGCTGACAATGCTTTTTTCACAATGTCCCGTCCTATATTTCCATTCCTTCATTTTGCTCTCAAGCAGCATGATTTTTTAATTAACCAATAAAAGCTGTGCCATTCTCTAGCATAATCCTTCCTTCTTCTACTGAGCATTCAATGCTGTTTGGCTGCCTGTATGCTGCAACCACCCCACGGTTTATGTGTTATAATTCATTTATGAGGTCTGCGCTCTCAGGACCTGTCAACACTGGGAATTTATTGTCAAATAAGCTCAGGTGTGAATTTAATGTGCCATCATTATTCTTCCTTAGCTCTTTGTGTGGGTTATCTAATTTCACAGAAAAATGCCTTTGAGCTGTTCTACTTAATCCACTTTGTAGGAGTGCAAATAGAGTATTGTAACAGCAATGTTTACATAAATAGCTGGCGCTAAATAGCACTTTTACCACAAGCCAAGCCATTACTTAGCATGTGAGGTCTCGAAAGCCTCTCAGCTAGTCCTGGCTCTAAACTAAAGTGATGAATCACACAACATACTGAATACAATGAGTCAGGATTTTTTAATTGTTTGAATTAAAAGAGGAATACCTATCCAAGAGTATCTCCCTAATGCTCCATACTATACCCCAGCCTGTGAATCTGATGCCTGGCTCAGTCAGGACTTGGGCCCATTTCTGGGTCTACCCTTCTCATCTGGAATGGACAATCTAGGGTATCAAGAGAGGAATACATATATAGTACACAACTACAAGGTAAGAAAACTTTCATTTATCTCATTTTACATCCAAAGAATTCATTGTCATATTTTTCTGCTAAGCTGGTGTCACATAAAAACTCTTCCAACCTGCACTTGTGGAAAAATATAAATATGTTTATTTGTAGGGTTCACAAACACCTGTGAGCACTGGGCTAATCTAGGACAGCTGCCCTCACTTAGTGCACAAGCATTTGTTCCCTTAGGTGTAATTGCTAATTTTCACTGCTTCCTGTTCTATTTTAATCACAGCTTTATAATTAATGACAGCATAGTATGAATATATGATGCATTTGAGGGATGTTGCAGTTTTTTAGCAGGCCTGTTCACGGAAATATTCATATTTGAAAGATCAGATGGTGTTTTTGAGGCAGAGGCTGTTTTTTTGATTCAGGACAGGTTTGGCAGTCTGCACTGTCCACGACACCTCTGCTGCTTGCTATCCCTTTCCTCTTCAATGCAGATGCCAAATTTTGATGTGTCATCAGCCTTTTCATTTGAAAATCTCTGCAGTTGGAATTTATCAGTCTCAGCTCTTCTTTTTTCAATTTTCTGTATGTTTCCTAAGTTTCTGAATTCTATCTATTAGTACCAGAGAGCTTCTTAAAAAGCTGTGCTCTCAAAATTCCATTCATATTTATAGTATGACTGGTTATGTTGCAAATGACTGATACAGTTGCAAATCTTTTCCATATTTCTCATTATACTTACTTTCATCAGATTAATACAATGCACTTCTCAAAAAAACACAAAATCATAAAGGAGACAGGATAGGTTAATTACAGACCAGAAGTCATGGTTTGCATCACTGCTGGTTTTCAAACTTTTCCATCACCATTTATGTAACTGCATGTGATGCCAAAACTTAAGATGTTGAATGCACATCAATCATTTTTTAGACTAGGCCACTTCAGGAGACCAGCTGTTAGTGACTTCACATGTACTTCTCACAGCATGGTAAAAAAATGGTAAAATGAACCAATGATTAATTCAGTATACCAGATTTCAAAATGTGCACTTCTTTTCTGTCATCAGATTTTCGCAACAGGAAGAAGAAAGCCAGCTCAGAAGTGTTGATTGTAGCAGGAAGCATTGCAAACAGAAAGATTATATACAATTTCTGGTCATGTCAGCCACCATGAAAGGCAGGGGTTACAGTTTAAAAATGAGCTTTTATGAATGCTTGCTCTAAGATGCCGCACCACCATGCAGGAATGGTCCATTACCACTACAAGGACTGGTGTCAGTGCATTCTAGAGTTGACCAAGGTGCCATTGCAGCAAACTGGTGTAATAATTTCTGGACTATTCCACATAAGTACACAGTTATATTTAATTTTTTTGTTTGAAGCAGCAGAGGGTTATGATGATAAATGCTCAGGAATTTCCCCTTTCAGAGCATTGGGCCAGTATGCATGGTGGACTTGTGAAGTGTATTCCTTTCAGAGGAAAGTCTCTGCTCTGGTTTAAAGTAAACATACTCCAGACTTTAACTGGGACATAGGTGTTTTCACCAATGACTTTTGCTTTTGACTTCTTTAATTTACAAGAGTCTAGATGCTTATTTGAGGGGGCTAAAATAAACAATGCTCAAAATAAAACCTGAACTGCATATAGAGTAGAAATAATGATTGCAGCATCAAATGCTTCAATACTTTGGACTGTTCTTTTTTTTGCCAAATTACTTTCTGATCTGGCCAGAGTCCATAAACAGCAGGAGGGTCAATCTTTTTCCTTCCCTCATCTCCCAATGGTCCTTCACACTCAAGAAAAGGAACAGAATTTGCAAAAGAAAGCATGTTTTGAAGATAGCCATGCATTTGAAATCTGGTGGAGGAAGATAGAGCTGCCCTTGCTGCTTGATAGGAATGAGTGTGGAATTAATCTGACCAGATTATCAGAAACTGAGTGTGAGAGAGAAGCTTTATAATTGATTCCACCATGGTAAAATTATTGCTAAGTTCCACCCAAAAACCACAAGCAGGGGACGCAAACAAAAACTCCTGGTGAAATTATGTCCTCCTATGGAAAGATTATATTTATTGCCTCAAATATAGATGTCTTAATGCAAATTGAGCAATATTCATTACTCATGTGGTGCTCTGTATTTGGACCAAACCTTCCAATACTTCAGGCACCCTTGCGGAAAATTTACTCAGTGTTTCTTAAATTTCTGAGTAATATTGAAATATTTGAAATTGCATAGATTGTTTTAGGAGATTTATTTTGGAGTTCTATATCCCATATAATTATCCATCACTGAGAGGAAGAAAGAACATGTAACCATACATTATGAAGGAACAGGATGAGCCTAGAATAACTGCATCTCCTAACCACCAGTCCAAGTGCCAGTTTATAATAGTTCACAGATTTGCTTGAGCCAGCTTCCATATTCTACAGATGAACCACTACACAAATAGTTCATGGTCATTGCCTCATTTACAGTCTTGCTTATTTCAACTTTAGACCCGCAGAGAAACAAAAATATTGAAACCAACAGGTGTGAAAAAGCTCTTCTCATAACATGTACACAACTGTTTGAAGCCATCTAAATTTCATGCTGCCAACTGCTCTGGTTGATTTCTAGTGGCCTCTGAAAACTGCAGCATCACGAAATACACAGATACAGCACAGATACAGGCTGGGTAGAGAGTGGCTTGAGTGCAGCTCCGTAGAGAAAGACTTGGGTGTGTCAGTTGATGACAAACTCAACATGAGCCAACAGTGTGCACTCGCAGCCAAGAAGGCCAACCAAATCCTGGGTTGCATCAAGAGGAGTGTGACCAGCAGGTCAAGAGAGGTGATTTTACCTCTCTACTCGGCACTGGTGAGACCCCACCTGGAATATTGTGACCAGTTCTGGAGCCCTCAACACAGGAAGGATATTGAGCTATTGGAGAGGGTCCAGAGAAGGGCCACGAAGATGATCAAAGGGTTGGAGCAACTGCCCTATGAGGACAGGCTGAAGGAGTTGGGGTTGTTCAGCCTGGAGAAGAGAAGGCTCAGAGGGGACCTCATAGTAACTTATCAGTACCTGAGGGGGTCCTACAGAAAGGTAGGGGAAGGAATTTTTAACATAATATTGGATGGGAGGACTGGAAACAATGGTTATAAATTAGAGGGGGATAGATTTAGACATAAGAAAGAAATTCTTTACAGTGAGGGTGGTGAAACACTGGAACAGGTTGCCCAGGGAGGTTGTGGATGCCCCATCTCTGGAGGTGTTCAAGACTAGGCTGGACAGGGCACTGGGCAGCCTGGTCTCGTGGGAGGTGTCCCTGCCTATGGCAGGAGGGGTGGAACTCGATGATCTTTAAGGTCCCTTCCAACCCAAACTATTCTATGATTCTATGATTCTATGAAAATGCAACCACTCTTCTACAGGATGCCACATTATTCTTCTACATTGTGCCATCACTGAGGAGAGAAAGAGCACACACACACAGAGACTATAATGCCATATATGCAGAGAACTGAGGACTATTTGATATTATTCATTCTGCTCACTTATGATTAATTATAGAACATTCATGTTGTATCAGGTTAGAAGAAATAGTTGACAGAGAAAATAGCTTTTACGTGTACCTTAAAAAATCATGTTGTGCATGTTTAAATATGAGGTTTAACAATTTTGTAAAAAAAAAATTCTAAAAATAAAATATGTTATTCAGTCATTAGTAACTCCACCATAGTTACTTTAAGGCACAATATTTTATCTCTTTCTGATTATTTTGCATTATTATTCTGCCTAGTTTCAACTATTCAGTCCGATTCTGTGTCTTAAAAGGCAGACCATGTTTCAATGTGTAAGATATGTCCCTAAGACTCAGAATCACAGAATCATACTGTTGGAAGGGCCATCTAGTCCAACCCTCCTGCAGTGAGCAGGGGCATCCTGCACTAGATCAGGATGCTCAAAGCCTCATGAACCCTCTCCTTGAATACCTCCAGAGATGGAGCCTCCACCACCTCTCTGGTGAAACCTGTTCCAGTATCTCATGACCCTCATGTTGAAGAATTTCTTCCTAATGTCAACTTTCTAACATCTAACATCTGTTTCTAGATGTTAAGTGGCTATTGACTTCACTACTCTCTATCGGTATTTCCAGAATTTTTCTGTCTTGCCTAGTAAGACTTCAAGTACTTTGAGATAGATCTTATGTCCTATAAATCTGGACAGCATGCAGACAACTGGACAGAAACACAGGGGAACTAACTCACTTTTCTGAGTCCCTGCAGAGAATTCTATGTGTTGCTATAAAAGAAATCAAACAGTGGCTCATGTCAGCTCTGGAAGCAGCTAAATGTTTTTCCTTTAATAGGGAACACAACCCACGTCTCACAGATAGGTTTGTTCCTGAAGCCTCTAAAACAACCTTACAGTAGCATCCAGATATTTGTAGTTTATCCACAAATACTAAATGGATTTCATGTCCTTGCTGTTCTCACAAAGATATTAAAGCATAGATACTTTTAATGATTTACATTTATACTGAAATGTAGTTTCACTTCCCACACAGCTTCATACCTTCTTGGCTTTTGCATCTGCAGCTGAGATACAAATCAGATGTTCTGCTTCTTTCTTCAAAGACCTGTTGGAAAAGTTGGACTGACAGTGTTCAGTAAAATGCTCTTGTTCTTTAACAACAGTGATTCATAGGAGGAGGAATCAGTTATGCTTTAAGACTATGATGGAAGAAGAACAGGTAGCGTGACAGAGGAACTAAAATTTTATACCACTCTTCTAGCAGCGCTGTATGTATCCTTATTTATGTTTTAGCCATTAACTTTGAAAAACAAGTGCAGATAGATCAGAATGTATGTGTTCAGATTCAAGGCACATGCTGTTTGTGCAGTATGGCAGTGATATGGGAGAACTGAATCATGTACCAAAATTAACCTCCTTGAGGGGATGTACCTAGCTGCAGATCAGTCTTGTGTCTTGCACAGAAGTTTTTGCTTGTGCCTCAAACAACTGCAAAGAGGAGGAGCCATCGGCTCCCTTTACCCTACCCTTTTTCATCAACACAGTGAGCTGAAGCTCACAGGTGTGAAACCAGACACTCAGGGTTACCTAGTGGAGAATCCATCTCTTGAGTTCCACCCCACTGGGCCACATCACTCTCTTTTAAACAGAGCAGTAACCTAGGAGCACTCTAATACCTCCATTTCCAGCATCCATCAGAACAACATTATCAGGAGCACAGGCAAAGGCTGAGCAAGGTTATTCACTTAAAAATGTAAGAACTCCTGAAAAATCATCACACTGGATTAAATTCTTCACCTCTATTACACATGTATATTGTTATGGAAGCCCGGGAATTTTAAAGAAACTCAATAGTCCATAAAAGTCTGTGGTCTTAACAGTAGTCGAGTTTTTTTTGTCTACTGGTCTTTGCAATTAGCTTTACACAGCAAAGCAATGAAAAGGAAAATCTCAGTGCAATGAATATTGTACTTTTTTATGCACTTCACTGGGCCTGTAATTTATTACTATGAGAGCTTATTCTCTGCTTATAGTGTCTTCCTCCACTGACTAGCTGCTGTGTCAGTGTTGTGAGAATCATCAGACAGCCTATCACCACACCATGGGACCTTCTTTCTCTCCTAGGAAGCCCAAGTGCTTGTTCACACTCTGGTTTACTATTCATTTAGGGAGTCCTTTGTGTATGCACACACAATAGAGGCCACATTATTATTCTGTTCAGCCACATAGTTTTAGGAAGCAGCTTTTTTGAAACTCCCCAAAGCACTCTTACATGTAACCTTCAGCCTTCCCACAGACTTGCTGGACCCAAGAGCTTGTTTGGAGGGGAAGCAGACATTATATAGTGTTTTCTGCAAGAGAGTGTCAATTCTGATATACAAGACCTCCAAAGGAGAGTCTTATCCCAAAACTGTTTTCAAGATTTGAGTACTTTCCAGTGTTGTCCATGCTGTTTCCTGGAACTCAGTCAGTGATTCCAGTTGACTGCTAAAGGGGAGCAGTTCAAATCCTAAGTTCCACTTTGAACATGAGTTTATGCCTGTGTTATGTTCAACAGATAGACCCACATTAAAAAGACCAAACACTTTGTATGGTGACCTTGCACTTCCTAGATGCAAAGAAGGTCCTGGTGAGAGCAATAGGGCTCTCTCCTACCACATAAACAGCATGCAAAAATGATGCTGTGTCACAAGGAAGACAGCAGAGTACCCAAGCAGGGGAGACGTCAAATGGGCTGTTGCCTCCTGGCCCTGAGGTGACACAGGTTCGTGTACTTCTGCACATAAAGTGCCAAGATGTCTTACGCTGGGTTTTCCCTAACTCCTTTTTTGGATGAAGCCAAACACTGAGCCTCTGCTAGGACCACCAGAATTAAGCAATCTATGCTCAACTTTCCCCTTAAGGGAATGCCAGATGTTTTGGTCTTTAATCTACAGAGACAGTAACTGCAAAGAGAATATGCTACACATATGCTCCATCCACCTGCTAAATGCATTTGTCATAGGGCACAAGGTTTACTAAGCTTTCCTGACAGACTGAGGCACAAGAAAAAATTATGTTCATTAAAACATACAACCCCTGTGAATAAGCAAAAGGGAAATGACAAAAGATTTCACTGAAAACAGGAAGATTGGTATATTGAGAAAATAAAATTCCACTCTGAATAGAAGCAAACCCCCAGAGATTCTGCTCTGTTGCAGCCAATTAATACAAAATTAGAGAGAAGAAAGGTAGGAGACTTATCACTAGCACAGAAATTGAAACCCAGAGTTCATCTCCCTGGGAGAATTAATTTAAACTTACATAGAGACTTAGATAGTCTCAGCCTTTCAAAATAAAATGGTCAGCTCTCCTTTATTCGCACCTTGCCCAGCACTGCACAGCTTTCTGTGCACAAGCAGTCCTTTACTGAAGCTAATAGGCTGTTTCATATAATTAACTATTTGTAGGATTTCAGTTCAGGAATGACATACCATAATAGCATGAAAAATAGTTTGCTGCATCAAGCAGAAATTATGTGCAGCTGGGGTAAACTCCAAGGTCGGTGCACAAGAGTGTGAAGATTTCCACCTCACTGGCAATCTCTGCTCCCTTGATTTGGCTCATAGCCAATAGACCTTTGGTAAAGTACAATCCTATTTATTGGCTCCTCTGAGAAACTTAGATATATTTGTGCATTCATAACTGTACTTAGCTTAAAGACACCAGGCACCTATTTGAAATCCAGATATGCCTAGCCACTTTGTCACTGTCAGCTGAGTCACACTTGCCAACACTCAGGTTCAGGAGTTTTTACTTTGTTGCAGGCCCTGTGGGGGCTGCCTGTGAAGCTGTAAGGATGTCTTTGCAGCAGAAATATGGCCAACTTTTCAGCCGTGTTTCACCATGGAGCACTGCAAAGAGGATGAAGAAAGTGTTTCACCATGGAGCACTGCAAGGAGGATGAAGAAAGTAATAGAAGGCAAGAGGGAGTGGTAGGAGTGGTAGAAGCAGTGTTCACAGGCATAGGGACACCTTAATAATACTGTATAACAATAGGAAATGTATCCCACTCTCCCTTTTTTGCTATGCGTGCATCATGCTGATATATATGCATCTGCATACTTATAATTTCTGTAGTCCCATCAGAATACTTTCATGTTTGCATTTTTGTAAGTGCACTTGACTCTCTAAGCTATGTTTTAAATTGTAAACTAATGATGCTTTCGTAGCTTGTGATTTCCATGTCATTAACATGTTATGAGACTCCTACCTGTAACCATCATGAATTAATCATCCTGATACTATATTTTGATCCAAGAACATACTTAATAGAAAAGGTATTAATTATATTACCACCTCGGGGGTATTTAGCATCTTCAAAGCATCTCACTAATGCTACATTAATCAATAAAACAAAAGTACAGCTTGCATGCTCCTGAGATGGGTATCATAGATACAGAGCATGTGAATTAATGCTTCTCCATTAAATAAGACAATCATCTTATGAAGGAATATCTAGAATAGATAGAGAAGACCAGGCAGGGGAAAATTCAAGTGCTTAACTAGGTCATGCACACTAGGAATTATACTTGAGGGAGAAGATGAAAAATATTTTAAAAGCTCACACATTTTCCTATATCCACCTCCTTTTCTGGAGAAAAAGAAAGTTAAGTTTTAAGTTAACCCTGAGTTACTGTAGCAGGTAGTAAGATATTAACAAAATATCCAAAAATGTATTCCTTTGTATTTTTTTCTATTTAAATATTGTAAAGTTTCTGGCCTGTCTTCCTTTCCATTTGACTTCTAAAGCTGTACATAAGTTAGATTAAAAATTGTAATAACATCTGAACCATAACTGATAGGTATTAGGATGCATTTACTCAAGTCATGTGAGATACAGGACCAAGCTTTGATCCAGTTTTCTCAATGACTGTTTGTCTCAGTCTGGTTTTCCACTTTAGGCACTGCCCACACTAGAAACAGGTCAGTGAAATGTTAGCTGCTTAGGATGGCAGAAAGTATGTTGAGGGATCTGTCTATGAGAGGTATCATGGCTGCTTATGGGAATACAAGACAATGTAGAAGCTCCTTTTATTAATGTAACCAATAAGAGCTAAAAGCAGAGGTTCTGCAAACATGAGACTATCTGTGGCATTGCATCCACCAGCATTCAATATCAACCTGAATTCCAAATGCAGTCTATTTTCCACATACTTCATGGTCAGAATCTAAGAGGAGACCCCTGGCATCTTCAGGAAACTGTAATGTTAATATGAGTCAGTCACAAAACTGAAATTTCCAATTGATTCACAGGGCAGGCATCTGTACCCATGTGAAGACAAAGAAATCAGCTGAGATGAGGTGAGCATTCATGAGTCTAAGAAGATAGCCATGGAAAGCAGCTTGCAAGAGCTATTGCAAAACTCAAGGTGTGAGATCAGGTTCTCCAGTTCAGTTCAGAATTAAGCTTGAAACTTTACTGAGTAAGTCTTTCCCTATAGACTCAAACTACTTAAATCACTACAGCTCTGAGTTGTTCAGGGAATTCCACTGAGAAATACAAACTGCTGAGATGAGGCTTTGAAGACTGACCAGAACCACTGTGTGTCCTCATTTAAGTGCTTTCAAGACAGCTCAAATGGAGTACCCAGATGGTGGGGTTAACTTCTGAAGTTCCTCAGCAGGACTTCCAAGTGCATGGCCTTTTCTTGTGCAGGGAGTTACAGGGTTGCAATAAAAACAGCCAAAGGAATGGAGTTGCCTTTCCCAAAATAACCCAGGAGATGTTGCTGAAATTTTTTTCACATCATAATCCTGTCTATATGCCAATTTTCTCTCATTTAGAGGGATTCATGTCCTGTAATGTGTCCTTTCTCCCAGCCTTCTGCTAAATCACTGATTTTTTTAGAAGCATTTTCATCACTTAAGTATAAATAATGGACCAGAAGTAGGGAATCATAGAATCATAGAATAGTTTGGGTTGGAAGGGATCTGAAAGATCATCAAGTTCCAACCCCCCTGCCATAGGCAGGGACACCTCCCACTAGACCAGGCCGCTCAGCGCCTCGTCCAGCCTGGTCTCGAACACCTTCAGAGAGGGGGCATCCACAACCTCTCTGGGCAACCTGTTCCAGTGCTTCACCACCCTCACTGTGAAGAATTTCTTTCTTATGTCGAGTCTAAATCTACCCCCTTCCAATTTACATCCATTGTTTCTAGTCCTCCCATCTGATATCATATTAAAAAGTCCTTCCCCTGCCTTTCTGTAGGACCCCCTCAGGTACTGATAAGTTACTACGAGGTCCCCTCTGAGCCTTCTCTTCTCCAGGCTGAACAACCTGAAGAGCAATCTCAGCAAAATGCCCCTTCCCAAAGAAAGAAAGATTTCTAGTGTGAGAGACATGAACCAGCACTACTGTTGCTGGAAGGTTATCATAGCAATCATGATAAAACACATGAATGTGGCTACTTATGAAGAGTGGCAGTCATATTTACTTCTAATAATGGATCTTATAAATGCCATAAGTCTCTACCAGCAGTAAAAGCAATGTTGCTATTTGGAAATTGTAGATATATACATACATACATACATGCATACGTATATATATGGCATATATATATATTGAACTGGAAAACAGTAAATATGTGTTACATATATATTGTAGAACATAACTCACATTCTTCATTTCACAATAATTTCTTAACAAGTAAAAGTATGGATCAGTTTTTACAGATAATTTTAACAGGTTTTTATTCTCACAATTAAAAGCTGCTCAGCATTCAGAGCATCAAGGTGTTGGAGCACAGCTTTTCAGAGATAATGCTCTACAACTAACTTCAGTTGTTTTCAGTGAGCTGAACACTCACAAGCTTTGAAAAAGGAGAAAGGGGTTTTGACAGTTGATTACTAAAGCAACAATCAAATTCATTGCTGAGTAAGCTCTGGTTGAACTGCTCAAGCTCTATGATTTATTCCATCCTATTCATCTGCTATCATTACACATACAGTTTGTTTGGTGGCCCTGCTAGGCAGGGGGGTTGGAGCTACATGATCCTTGAGGTCCCTTCCAACCCGAATCATTCTGTGATTCTGTGATTCTGTGATTACTGGACAAGGCTGTAAGAAACTGACAGTTTTATGTAAGTCTGGCAGACTTGTCAAAATTTTGATAAAATCCTGTTGCTTGATTTTATCTTATAAACTCGATGTCAGCTTGGCTTTTTTCTTAGCATATTTCTCACTTCCCACTTTTATGGAACAAAGGCAGAACAAAAAGGAGTCAATATTCTGAATAGTTTCACCATTATGACTAGGTGATCAGCCCACCAGATGTGGAGTTTACACTGATCTGGTAAAGAAGGGAGATGCTGAGCACACATCAGAGACCATACTGGAAACATCCCCTAAACATGTAACATTAGACAGCAAACCATGTTAGCTAATGGCTGATCTTCTTTGACAAATCTACAGGTATTTAGTCAAGAAAAGTACTAATACCTACACAAAAGAGTACTAGTAAGTACTACAGAATTCCTTAATGATAAATTTACACGTTTGTTCTTAATGTCAGATACTTCTGTCTTCAGCAGCCACGTGGAATACCTATAACAACTGCAAGACTAACAACAAAATGCAGATTTAACTCACCATAAACTGAATAATTGTGGTGGAGGTGTTTGACCTCCATTATTATGGAGATCATCACAGGCTTTGCAACAACCACTGTTCTAAAAAGCAGGAAAAGTAAGTTCTGGTAATGATAAGGACAAGAGTTCTTACTTCTCAGACTTCTTAGAAATAAAACAAATGCATCAAAATTTAAATCTAATCAAACTGAAGTTTCAGAAACTCTTTCAGAAAATCATAATGACTTTTAAAAAAGGCTGTAAGATGGCACACATTTGGCATGAGTACGTTTTCAGTCTTTATCTTCTAGCATACTTCATTATATGTTTATCATCTCCAAATACAGTGAGAACAGTAACACCCAGTTGAAAGACTGTGTGTTAGGCCTTCAATCCTATTCTTTGCACCAAATCTGCTCACAAATTGTCACATGTGTATCTCACAGCAGCAAAGAGAGAAAGGGCAGATCTTAACTAACAAATGAAAGAGTCATACACACAGGAATTAGCTCCTCAGAAGGTGTTCAGGCATGTAACTGCCATTGGGATAAGCTCATATTTATTTAAAAGACAGATGCTCTTGTAATACAAAGGATTTGCATCTGTGCAGACTCTTCAAGAGCAGGGGACTAGAGGATCCTGTTGTAGTTCAGCTCTAATACCCGCATAAGCTTTCCTCCCCTAATAGCTCTACATAAAACCCTAATCACCTGGAGATGGCCACTTATGCCTAAAAGAATCATAGAATAGTTCGAGTTGGAAGGGACCTTAAAGATCATCTAGTAACAACCCCCCTGCCACAGGCAGGGACACCTCCTACTAGATCAGGTTGCTCCTTTTTCTTCTTGGGAAAAGCAACAGTTGGCATTCCCAATATCTTGTATGATTGAGACAAAAGGGTAATTTTTTCTTCCCACCTCTCCACTCCACAGCTGCTGTTGATGCTCCTGTCCTGATGCTCTTGCTCACTCCCTCACTACCTTTCCCTGATACAGAGAGATGCAATTCAAAGGTTGTTCTAGAAAGTGAGTATAGCAAAACTCACCCCTACTTTCTTAGTGCTGCACAATCATTGTCCCTACCTGCAGGCTCACCCCAGACTTTCAGACAGGCCAGAAATAAAGTATGCACACTGCCCATACATCAGGAGGCGTAGATTCCACAATTAGACACAATAGAATAGACAACCACTGCAAAACAATGCAAAAATACATGTCAAGGCAAAGACACTAAGGCATCAGGAATGGGAGAGGGGAAGAAAAGTTACAATTCTTTATGCCTCTTTGAGGCACAGCTGACACCAAGAAGTTTGCTTACTGGCACCTGACACAATAGCTCTGATATAGGCACTCAAAAGGTATGCTTCTATTTACCCTGTTTTCCAGCCTGACTGATGGATGACTCCCACTATTAGGAAACCTAATGTGAAAGAAAATCTTTACAATTCAAGTATCAAGGACACATGTTGCAAACATCTCAAGGACATGTATTGTAAAAAATCTCAATACAAAATTCTGAAGCACCAACATGTGAGAGCCCTGCAGTGCTGTAATTCAGTGTTCCCTCCTTTGTTTTATAAATCCAAGATTTTTCTTCCTTTCTTTAAAAACTTTGATGGCTTTACCCACACATGACACTCAGTAGAAACAGACACAAGTGCATACACTCAAATCCACTGACATTTTGGTTTTACACAACAAAAGCCTTAACATAAGCACATCAACATTTTAAGTAATCCTTGTATTTAATTGCTTGTAATAGCAAAGGACTGTGAAAAAAATTCCAATTCCAGTTGAATTTCTTTAATTTTTTTTCATCTCATTTGCAAAGATCTGTATATAGACTTGCAGACTGAAGGTATATTACTACCCTCCTAATGTGTTGGTGAACATAGGCAATAGTGATCACAGGTGGAAGTCAAACAGGTTGCAGTGAAAGAAAGCTGCAATGATACTGGCATGTCATCATCTAATAGATTCTACAGGCAGTACAGAAAATTGACTCTGGCATGGTGTCAGGTTTTTATAAGCATTATTCACTGCTTTGCTGCATATTTCCAATAAAAGTCTCTAGTTCATTAATTAACTGGTAACTGAAAGGGAAACAGGTAACAGGAAAGCTGAAGAGGGACTGTTTGTCCGAGGACAAGGGGCAATGGTTTTAAACTAGACCAAGGCAGGTTTTGATTAGATGTGGAAAGAAATTCTTCACCATGAGGGTTGTAAGACACTGGAACATGTTGCCCAGAGACATGGTGGAGGCTCCTTCCCTAGAGGCACTCAAGACCAGGCATGATGAGGCTCTGAGCAACAGGATCTAGTGCAGGATGTCCCTGCTTACTACAGGGGGGTTGGACTAGATGATCTTTCTGACTCTGTGGCTCTGTGATTTTTCTCTTTTGCAACTTCCCTTGATTTTTTGCAGTACTACTTGGCTGTAACTACTGTAATAGGATTATGCCCCAAACTGTGCTAGGAATGTCTATGGACAGCACATGCATGTTGTCATGTGGCCCTCATGCAGATAAAGTCCAGGGAGTTTTTTGCTTAGCAGTTCAGCTTGTGACCAGAACAACTGGACTTTTCAAGTTTGACTCACTTACTTTCAATCCTTACCTGCATTTCTATATTTTCTTTAGCGTGTGCTTCCTCCCAAACACCACAATAATAGAAAGTGTCATTTCTTTGAGTTACTGCCTGTTCTTATGTGAATTTCACAGAATGTGCAAAAATGTTCAAAAGCTTCAGTAATATTTCCTGGTCATTTACAGGATTTCTCTGACTAGATTATCTGATTTAGAAGCCTGTAACAGAAGCACCTCCATTAAGCCCTCATATTATGCATCTTGCATGTAACTGGGGCTTTTTCCTGTGACCCCAGAGACCTGGGTGCCATTCTGGTTCAAATGGTCTTCTTGGTTTAGCTGATAGAACTAGAAGATGGTGGCATAAAGGGAATGAATGTCAATAAAGCCGTATTAGGGATTTGAACTGTCTTTTGAAAAGGTGTGACAGGAAGTCCCACGTGCCCTCTGCAAGGCTTTGGAAAGCTAGAGTCTGCAGAGTATTATAGGGTGTCACAACATAAGCACTGTTGAGGTACCAAACCAGAGAAGCCCTGCTGGGTCCTGGAATTCAGCAGAGACAGGCAGTTTCCTTCGAATGGTGATTCATCTGAGGACTGAACACCTATGTCCAGCCCAAGCAAAAATCTAATGCATGGGGTCTGAGCTTGAATTTGAGCCATGTAAATACCACTTTTAACCTTTCAAAATACTTGAGTTTATCTACACTAAGAAGACAAAATAACGACTCTGCCTTCTCCATCAGTGTATGATACACAAGTACAAGATGCATTGTGACAAGAAGGAGGTGTATGTGTGACCTGCCACATCCTCATTTATGTTTTTAACTGAAAAAAAAAATATTTAGGAACCAGAACTTCAGCCCACTCTGCAGATGACGATACTGTAAAAATACCAACAGAGACGTTTTGAAAATTGTTCTTACGTGCTTCTTGTTTGGACATGGCATAATGATTTACACAGACATATCTTTGCTTGTTTATTTGAGAAAGTTGTATCATGTCTTTCAACGGCCCTAGAAGACCATCTTTTGTGAGCACTTTTGTCTTACTGGTCTCTGAAAGAGATCAACACACAGAGAGCATTCCCATACTCAAAACAACTTGCAAATGCAATAGCATGAAATTCACCATAGAAGACATATATTTTTAATATACAATTTAAATTTTTTATTGTTTACTGTTCACTACAGAGGCTGAATTCTTTGAATATAGGGACATGAATCAAGGCCAAAGTACCTTCCACAGGATTAACCATTCATGAACTTCCAATGAACTGTTCAGTTTTATCCTGGAATGGGAATATTACTTTTACTAGCTTGGCTTATTAAGGATTCATGAGTATATTTTTAGCTGTGTAAATTGTCATAGCAACATCTCCCCATAGGATCTGTATCTCCTCCCCTTATGCCAGATAAAGGCACATGTGCCAGAATTTTACACAATACTATTGTACAATTACACTGCATCACATTCACATTAGTAGTTAAAGTGCAATGGATTTACTACAAAACCAACAACTATTTTGGATAAATGCAGCCTGTTCCAGGCTTCATGTTCCTTTCTAGGCACCTATGGACAGGAACTGCACTAGTTCTTCTACACTCTCCAGTTATCGGTTCTTAATAATTTTTGCTCTGAGATGGGTAAGGATAGGTCTACATGAGAGGAAGATCCTAAGCAAGTTTTGAACTGTCTTTTCCAGGACTGCAAACTTTTTAAAACTCTCTTAAAATCTACTCAGGACCCAGAAAACTCCATCCACACTGTCTTACCCTGATGTGCTCACCAGAGAATCAACAAATAAACTAGTTAGAGTCACACCTGCCAGTGTGGTGTGTACATATATTTTGTCAGAGTCCTTGGTATTAGGGAATGAGCAGTATAATAAGCCTCTTAGTTTTTCTTGTTATATTTTTTGAAATCTGTATGATGTCCTAGCTACTTTCATTGAAATTATTGGAAGTTAAGAGCTACTGGCTTGTATTTTACCAGTTACATGCAAAAACACATGTGAGGGCAAGAAGGAGCTGAATCCATGGGGTTTAAAAAAAGAGTATCTCAAATATAAAAGTAGGGATGATTCCAGATGTAGTCATATTATTTAATGCTAATTTTGAGAAATCTGCAAGGACGCTCACTGGAAAATAAGCAAATAATGTTCAGGTGGCAAATTTTCCCTATATATGCATACGTACAGCCCACCAGGTAACATGGCCGTGAACCTATGTCTTCCAGCTATGGACCATGGGGAGCACATCTGCATGAACATCATCATACTAGAAGAGCACAGGAGCTGGGGCTATGACTTCAGGCACCATGAAGCAAGTATTGTGGCTGTCACCTGATCTGGGAGAAGATCAGGCATGTTTTATTTTAGGAGACAATTACCTATCCTTTCATTTACAGAACAACCATTCACAGCTCTGGTGAAAAAATGGTCCAGGTGCTGAGGCAGCAACAGTTATCTCACAAAAAGAAGGAGGGAGTAGAATCATAGAATCATATTCATAGAGTATGTTGGATTGGAAGGAACCTTCAAAGTCCATCCAGTCCAACCCTCCTTCAGTGAACAGGGATACCTTGCACTAGACCAAGTTGCTCAGATCATCATCAAGCCTATCAGGTCAGGATCATGAGCCAGGGATTGCCCAGGCACTGCAGATATGCTGATTCTGTAGGAAATTGACAGAGAGATGCCATCAAGTACCTCCTCCAGCTCTCCAGCTGGCAGCCCATGAGAGAGGAGTCCAAGTTTGGCCTTGGGTCAGCATGTCTGCATGGCCCTGGCAGCAATTTCAACCTAGAGGGCATAAAGGCAGCAAGAAGCATCCAAGGAGCCTAATTATTTCAGTAAACATTTTACATAATGTTTGAAAATAAAATGTGTTCAATTAAAACCAGTAGTGCTTAAAAGTCATACCATAGCACAACGTTGCCTCTGGGAGTGATGGTACAGCCAAAGACAGAGAGCAGTGCCACAGTGGGGCATGTGTGATAGGCACATAATCCAGTGAAGGTTTAGGCAGGTGTATCTGCTTTTAAAATCACAATATGGTAAAGATTTGGATGGGACNCACTAGACCAAGTTGCTCAGATCATCATCAAGCCTATCAGGTCAGGATCATGAGCCAGGGATTGCCCAGGCACTGCAGATATGCTGATTCTGTAGGAAATTGACAGAGAGATGCCATCAAGTACCTCCTCCAGCTCTCCAGCTGGCAGCCCATGAGAGAGGAGTCCAAGTTTGGCCTTGGGTCAGCATGTCTGCATGGCCCTGGCAGCAATTTCAACCTAGAGGGCATAAAGGCAGCAAGAAGCATCCAAGGAGCCTAATTATTTCAGTAAACATTTTACATAATGTTTGAAAATAAAATGTGTTCAATTAAAACCAGTAGTGCTTAAAAGTCATACCATAGCACAACGTTGCCTCTGGGAGTGATGGTACAGCCAAAGACAGAGAGCAGTGCCACAGTGGGGCATGTGTGATAGGCACATAATCCAGTGAAGGTTTAGGCAGGTGTATCTGCTTTTAAAATCACAATATGGTAAAGATTTGGATGGGACCCTAAAGATCATCATGTTCCAACTGCCTGCCCTGGACAGGGACACTCTCACCAGCCCAGGCTGCACAAAAACGCATCTAATCTGGCCGTGAATTTCTCTGGGGATGGAGCTGCCACATCTTCTCCAGGAAACTTGGGCCAAGGGCTCACCCCTCCTCAAAAGCGAAGAATTCTTTCATTAGAAAACCCTCTAAATCTCCCCACTTTTGTTCCTTGACTCCCTTCCCTGACACAGAATCCCTCCTCAGCTTTCCTGGAGCACTGTTAGGGACTGGAAGAGGCTCTAAGATGTCTCTGGAGCCCTCTCCAAGCTGAAGCCCCTCAACCTTTTCAGCCCCCCTTCACAGTAGAGGGGTTCCAGCCCTCACAGCATCTTTAGGACCTTCTCTGGGCCACCTCCAGCAGGTCAAACATTCACCTAACAAAGGATATAGCAGCTGGAAGGCTGCTATAATGTCTCCCTGGAGTCTTCCTTTAGAGAAATGTAGACCCTACATGATCTTCCTAATCATGGTCACTAGATACACCTTGCACAGCCAAGAACTTGAGGTGTGAGGAATTTGGAGAAATGCCTCCCAGAATGGCTTTGCTTTTGCCAATTGCTGCAGAGGAGTTAATGCACAAAGAACCTCTGAGAACAGGGTGACACAGCCTGAAGATATTTCTTAAGGGCAAATTAGTGTATTGATTTGTCAACTCATCTTGCCTTTGTCTCTTCAGTCCTCACTGCCAATCATGTAACTCAATTATCATAGAGTCACAGAACATTTCGAGTAGAAAGGAATCTTCAAAGGTCATATATTTCAACCCCCCTGCAGTGATCAAATGCACTAGATCAGGTTGAGACTCATCAAGATGGGCCTTGAACCTCTTCAAAGATGGGGCCTCCACCACTTCTCTGGGCAACCTCATCCAGTGCCTCACTACCCTTATTGGTGGTCACTTTCTCTTATTCCACTCTTCTCTGCAAATCCTTATAGTAAATCCAGAATCTAGTCATGAACAGACTTCAGATCTGCTGTGGAATAACTGTGTTATCATGCAAAAGTATCTACTCCTTGAACTAGTATGAATGTCCGACTAAAAAGCCCTGGCAAAGAAGTTTATCCTTAATGAATTACAGTAGTGTATAATCTTTTCTATTCTCCTGGTCACTTTCTAAAGGGAATACAAAGGAGTTGTTGATAGTTATTTTACTGTAAAAGATAATTTGACAAGATAAGTCGAATGAAACCATCCCTAGCAACCCCAAGTCCTCACTGAGATGTTTAAGCAGAAGGATAGGGTGCTTCCTAACTGTACTGTATCTCATGGCCAAAAATATCTTGCAAAATATCTTACAGAGTTTAGATCCTAAGTATTTCCATGGAAAGTGCATATATAAGGCAAATGTCTCTGGGCAAAATATGTCTCCTCAAGTAGTTTTCAAGGTATTGAAAACAGGAGTCTTTAAGGTACCTCATACATTCATCCCCTCCCTGGCCTATTTCCTATCTTTTGTGTTTTTCAGTTTATATATTCTTTTATTCCAAAGATATGTTGTTTGTTCAAAAGATATGTTACAGATCTAGCACCACATGAAAGAAAACATTTTTACAGTAGTTAAATGTTCAGTGGAACAAACCAGCTTCCTAGTTGACCTATGCACACTGCCCTTGTGTGAATGTTTCAAATGTAGAGTAATTAAAGGTCTACATGCTATCTGCATAAATCTGTTTTTTTATTAGCATGGTATCCTTACAACACAGCAGACTGTCCAGAGGATGTTTTTATCCTGGTGGTATCAGAGAAAATTACTCAAGAACTAAAAGCTCATATTTGTGAGAACTCAGCTGTCACTAGAAAGACACCTTCACTTAACAGGCTTGCAAGAGAAACCAGAGAGAGCATGTGTGCTTCTGAAATGTGTGAGCATGCAGGGCTGAGAAACAGCCTTTAAATATCTAGCTAGACAGCTGGAACTGCAGCACTACCATGGCAACTCCTTCATGTCAGTTGGACTTCATGATATATGTGTTGTCCAGTATCTTGTCTAAAATCTCCAATGCCATTAATTCATGAGTGTTTAATGGTTTTCCTCAAAGGTCATCACAATTAACTGGTATAGATAACTAGTGATAACTGGTATAGAATAAAAACCTTAACAAAATATGAACTTTAAAAATTGATTACATTGATAAGAGCATTGCACTACTGGCTTACATAATGACTCCTCTTCTGCAGCAGCTACAAAATAGCACTGTTCAGACATTCTGGACCTGTATTTCAAATAGTGCATGCTAAGGATTCCTTGTGTTTTAAGTGCATGGCTAAAGCACCTGAGTACATGATAAAGAGCCTATTTGAAGTCAGGCTGTAAGAGAAGAATAGTATATACTCTGATATGGGGGTAATGGTTTCCAAATGAAAGAGAGATTTAGGTACTAGCAAGAAATTGCTCACTGGAAGGGTGGGGAGCACCTAAACAGGCTGCCTAGAGAAGCTGCGGAGGCTCCATCCTTGGAAGTGTTCAAGCCAACTTAGATGGGACTCTGAGCAACCTGGTCTAGTCAGAAGTGTCCCTGACAGAGTAGGGTTAGAACTAAATGGTCCTTAAGGACCTTTCCAGTCAAACCACTCTGTGATTCTGTTTAACTGAGGAGTCCATAGTTGCAGTGAGCTGTTACCCTCTGGAGGAGAAAAGACTAACTTCAGTAATCCAGCAAGTTGCAACTGATGTTATGGTCTTTAACCAAAGGAATGCTCACACTGCAGAAAGCAAAACAACTGCAGTAGGTGTTCTGCAAGGCATTTCTCCAATAACCTAGGTACAAGATCACAAAATGTAATCTGAAAACAACACAGGCTATGCAGCATATGGAGAAAAATCCCAGCCTTTTATTGCTACCCCACTATAGGTCTCATAACTCTGCCTACTCTACAGGAAGGCAAGTATGCAAACTGTGTGGTTTTACAACAAGATACAATTATCTGTGACATATATTTGAATTGTTGAACAGAGTGTATAGAATGAGTACCTCTGCAGTGAACCTTTATGAGTTACTAATGCTTCTTAACCAACAAACCACCATTTCGAAAACTCTTTCTGTGGTATATACCTAAACAAAGCAAATGAATCCTGCTAAGCACAGAAAAAAATATTCTTAGAAAGATCAAAATATTTGCATATCACACAAGACTTTAACACTACCATCTGGTGACAGTTGCAGTGAGAATGACAAGATTTTCTTCTGAGGTTTTGAAAGTGCTCATGCAAATTTAGTCCTTACTGTATTAACAAAGTACACAAAATGTGTACTTGTTTGTTATACAGAAAAAATGTATGTCTAGTCCTGTATTTTGTCTCCAGTGGTGGCAAATGTAAAAAAGGCAAATTGGAGAAAACCTGTCAACATGCAAATCTGCAGTGCATTCCTCTATGTCCACAGCAATCGCAGTTTTAGATAAATCACAGAATGTCAGGGACTGAAGGGACCTGGAGAGATCATCTAATCCGATCCCCTGCCAGAGCAGGAACACTGAGATCAGGTCACACAGGAACATGACAAGGTGGGGTTTGAATGTCTCCAGAGAAGGAGACCCCACACCCTCTCTGGGCAGCCACTGCTCTGTCACCTTTACCCTGACAAAGCTGATAAATCTGAGTTCCCTAATTCCACTGTGCCACCACTGCCTTACCTGAAGACACTTCATTATTTTAATATTCCCATAGTAAGGTGTGAGCAAGGGTTTCCTCATCAGTTGTGACCAGATCCTGAGATTCTGCAGAGAGCAACCTTGAAGAGTCACACTGTATTTCCTGAGGCTGTGCAATGAGAATAGTATCTTCTTTTCTTAAGGAGGAGGACCCAGAAGGTTTACAAAGGGTTAGGGCCAGTTAATAAATAAGGAGGGGTTTGTCCATCACAGAGTACCTGCTGTCAAAATGGAAACTTTACTTCTTATCCTCACCTGTTTTAAACCTCTTGGTGGAACTGGACACATGATAGGTCCCAAAAATTATATATAAGCAAGAAAGCTTGAAAGAAAGACATCTGACTAGTAAGATCTGCGTTGACTGACAGCAAACATCACACTGAGAAGATCTAAGAAAGCAGAAAACACCATGGTAAACAGATGAACAGTGAAAAACATTAGAAACAGCACAAGGAGGTGGAAACAAGGTGAAAAACAGCAGCAGGCTCCTTTTAAATCCCCGGGGAAATAGAGCATAGGGAAGTTCTGTTTCGCTTCAAGTCCTTTGCTCAAAACACCCCATCAGTTTGCCAAATTAAAATATAAGTCAGACAGGTTTATTAAACTAAAACAAACGTCCTTTCTGTGTATTTCAACCCTGACCATGTTCTGGGAATTTGCTGTGCATCTATATTGCACGCTGCAGTCCAGAGTTCCCTATTCCTGGCAATGTACATGAACACTTTTAACTTCTTCAGCTCAGGGCTTTTGAGCCAGTATGACGTCAACTGTTATCAGAATAGAATCATAGAATGAATCATAGAATGGTTTGGGTTGGAAGGGACCTTAAAGTTCCAATCCCCTTGCCATAGGCAGGAACACCTCCCACTAGACCAGGTTGCTCAGTGCCTTGTCCAGACACCTCCAGGGATGGGACATCCACAACCTCTCCAGGCCACCTCTTCCAGTGTCTTACCACCTTCACTACAAAGAACTTCCTTCTTATATTCATCCTAAATCTCCCCTCTTCCAGTTTGCATCCATTACTCCTAGTCCTGCCATCTTGTACCCTATTCAACAGTCCTACCCCAGCCTTTCTGTAGGCCCCCCTCAGGTATTGAGAAGCTACTATGTGGTTCCTCGAGAGCCTTTTCTTCTCCAGGCTGAAAAACCCCAACTCTTTCAGCCTGTTCTCAGAAGGGACACGTTCTAGCCCTCTGATCATCTTTGTGGGCCTCCTCTGGACCTGCTCTAACAGCTCAATGTCCTTTTTATGTTGAGGGGTCCAAACCTGAACACAGTACTCCAGCTGGGGTCTCACCAGAGCCAAGTGGAGGGGCAAAATCACCTCCCTTGACATGATGGCCACAGTTCTCTTGATGCAGCCTAAGATTCCATTGGCAATAAGATCAGAATTAGATCTGAAGGCACTGGAGTACACAATGGAACTTATTCTTTTATCTTTCATTAAGCTTAGATTACTTAACACACATATTGTCAATCTTTTCTCACTAAACATTGGACAGAAGGTTTTTGAGAAAGAAGAAAAGAAAAGCAGGAAGATGTAGTGGTGGATTTGAGGAGCTGTGCTTGCTAAAGAGGAGTGCAGATGATAAAAATGGAAAGAAGTATTTGTTCTCATTCCTTGATTCAGACAGGAAACCAATTTTCATCCATCATGTTTCTGATGTAATTTTTGAATAAAAGCATTTCAATTTTTCTTCAGCTAGGCTTCAAATAGACTTAGCACTTGTCTTCACAGATAGGAAACATTAAAAAAAAGATTTCTCAACAGCAAGCTCTGGAACACCCTGTTTCATTTCTGCCCAGAGCTGGTATCAGCCTGACTATGGGTGAACACAATCTCAAGCTTTCTGACTTAAACATACATCACATCAGTCCACAATACGCAATTTCAGTCTTAAAACTTTGGATAATTGAATGCATGTGTATACTGTGGACCTTGCTAATACTCATTTGAATGTCCCAATAAGAAAAGTCCCTGGTTCCAGTAGTAGGTGGGCAATAGAGGGGATAAAGCCACAATAACTTTGAAATAGTTCCTGCTCCAGGCCAGTTTACAGCTGAGATATATATCCTGGACATGAGCAGTTCGTATGTACAGTTTTGTGTCCAAACTAGAAGCAGCAGTACAACTGTGGTGGCTGCTGCTGCTGCTGCTGAAACTCTGTTCATCCCTTCTCACTTTTCTGCAGCAGTAGTAGGCTTGAGAGGATAAAACAAACTAAGATAAGAAACAGAGAAAGAGATTCAACGTATGTCTGATCATTAAGTTGCTGAATTGATTACTCATACCCTTTAATTTCAACTATTCTGCCTTGGGACAGAAAAGGATCTCTAAACTGAAGTCTGCAATGACCTACCCCAGGGAAGGGTTAGTCTTTGGAAGAACCTAATTTTAGAAGGCAGTGTAATCTTGTTGAATATGTTAGCAACAATGCTGAAGTGCTTACTTTGCAGTTAAAAAACGCTTGAGGGAGATCATGACTTACATGGAAATGCTTTTGCTAGTTTGGAGGAAAATTAGTTGGTGCATATATTTTTTCCTCAGAAAGCAAAATACTTGTATTTTCTACTAGCAGAAAATATTCATCTGACTATGTACACATGTCCTTCTGGGATCAAACATGGACTCCAAGATTCACTGTTAAGTTACAGTAACTACCTATCTCAAAAGACACATGAACTAAAATTAAACTGAGGCAGGTCATATAAAGGAGTCTCTGTCTGGAACAAACATGAGATCAGACAGGAGTGGGCCTGTTCTTTGATCAGGGGTAATGGGATGATGGGGATAAATTTGCATCATTTAAAGATCTGCCCTCAGAGTTCCTGACAACTTTATTAAGAAATATGAGGCATATCATCCTGGGGAGAACACAAATTATGAAGTAACAGAATGAGAAAATAAAACAACAGGGTTTGGGCTCCAAACTATGATTTTACAAATAGAGGACAACCTGAACATGTACTGATTAGAGACTCCACAGGGTAGTTTTAAATTCAAGCTTAATCAGAATGTTGCCTGGGGGTTGAACTCCATCACTGATAGGACTTCCTTTTTTAGCATTTTTATCAGTCTAACGTTTTAACACCAAGATTTGGGATTTTTTTCCAAGACATTTACAATCTTCCCGTTATTCTTCCTTCCACCTTTAAATGACAGAGCTATACTATCAATGATAAATTCATTTTAATGATATTCTCATATCTGGAAATGAAATACAATATGTTTAACAGAAAATATTACAGGCCTGTTTCAGATGAAGATGCTAGGCAATCAGTAGTGTATTATCCTAAATTTTTTTTTATTTATGTTTACTTAAATAAAAAAAATTTCCATTTGATGATTTTCTCCTGCTCCACATTTTCAGATGGTTCTCAAGGTAACTTAAAATGACTGAAAAGCTAAAAGATTAATGCATGCTAGAAGGAACTTTTATGCTTAACACAACTGAGAGTTCTGTGTTGCAACTGATAACATTATTATTTACAGGCACATATGGACAGTTGATCCACAATTCCTAAGGGGACTGTAAGAGCTGATCTTTTTTTGGAAAATAGTACAAAATTCCGTGTGAATCCAGGTAGCTTATCATCATTTTTCCAAGAAGGAAGAGAACTGCTAGACACCCAAGGAGTATCTAATAATAGTGTTAATCAAATTATATATTATGTTCGACCAAAGTAATTTAGAGATAAATTGACCAAAAAGTCAGTGTCTAACCCCAGTTACTACAGTAGTGAGAAGAAAACAGTCTAGCTGCCTTAGGATCTTCAGTTCTTCAGCAATTATGTGGGCTAACCCCTCTTGGAAGTTCATGAGAGTCCATAAACTGAAGGGATTTTAAGTTGCCCAGGAAGAGCAGATATTAAGGGTTAAAGGTAATCACACAGATTGTTATCATTTTTATGTTGACAATCAGTTACAGGGGTGATTATGTACCTGGGCTTTTGTGTATGGACAAAATAGCAAGGATATTGCTTCTTAATTATGACTCTAACTCAGAGTATCTGATACTACAGTGTTTTTGTAAAGGTACTCTTGTAATCATAATGATAATATTTCAGAGTCACATTAAAAGAGACAAACAGTTCACATGATAATATTGAACTTGCTGTGGAAGGTAATATGGTTTCCACTCAGTGCTCCCAAAATTATGAAAATTAATTTCTGAGGAAATGAGCAGTTACATAATAACAGACAGGAAATAGCGCAACTTCAGGCTAGAAGAATCTTTCAGGGAAATAAAAAGAAAAAAAAATTGTTGCTGAATTGATTTTTTATTCCTTCTCCTTCCAGTTCTATGATTTTATGATTCCTTCAATATAGAGTAACTTTCCTTTAAAAAGAATAATGCACTGGATTCTACTAAATATTTATACAGCATAGAATTATTTTCCATTTACTGTCCTAAGATTTGTAACTCAGCATAGTTACATCCTAACTCCTGTTGAAAAGAAATTTGTTCAAAGGTATTAGACACAGAAGAAATTGTGGTGGTATCTAAAGACCAAGTACTAAAGACCATGGGCATTTGATGAAGCGAAATCGTTAAGCAGGTAAATGCAGAATAGCTTCTGCATTCTTATTATTGTATTCTCATATACTTGACCACTTTATCTTTTGAAGATTTTGAAAGATGAGATTGAGGATAGGGAATGGTTCTCTTGAAGCAGAAATCATCTCCAATGCCTGCTACCATGAGCTAATGTTATGTCAAAATGGCAGCAGTACCTAAGAAAATTTAGGCAGTCTCAGCTTTACTGTGAAATAAGTGGAACTTGAATGGTTTTAAAAAGAATTAGAAGCCAAGTTGCTCTGGTATGGCACCAGAGCTGATTTCAACACAAACTTCTTGTCAAGAAATTTAGGTGATTTAGGGATAACTTCACAGGAGAACAGAAAAAAAAACTGTTTGAAAAGACCTTCTACTAAAGTAGATGGTAAAATCTCTATTGATTTTTGAAGAGAAAAAAAAAACAAAAAACCAAAGCACAGTGGAGTCATCCTGAAAATCCTACTCAAAACATCAATTTAAAACGCTTTGCAACTATTTGGATTAAATTCTAACCAATAATATACGTTCTCATTTCTTAAAAAGGATGTCCCTATCTTCATAAAGCAGTAATATATTTACTGCATTTTCTTTCCTACATATTTTTAAGCCCATAACATTTACTTTATAAATAAACCAACAAGTACTTGAAAGAGAACATAATTTTGATGCCCCAGATGCTTCATGCTGCAACCACAAAGCTAAGTACATAAAATCTCCATCTGATTTCAAGAGACTTGTGTCCTCAAGTCCCTGCAATGCTCAGAACAACCAGTGCGCTCCCTCAGATCACTTTTTATTTCCTCTTGTGATGAGGCCTTTTTTCCCCTGCCAATATTCCTTTGTCTACTATTATTACAATGTAAACAGAAAGCAAAATTCTATGACCTTTTACAAAAAAAAAGAACTAAAATGTTAAACTATCCAAGTGAAATTAAGTTTCAGGCTTGGAAGCTTCTTTTCTCATGATCTCATAAGAACAGTTTGTATGAATATTCATACAGGCACTGAAAATTATAAACCCATTAGCTGTATTAAATAAGGAATTTTCTCCTCAGTCTGTACTTTGTACCTTGAGGTTACTTGCCTCCCTAAAACTAAAGAGAAGAAAAATGGCACCTTGTACTACTAGGAGTTTGGGAGATATATTTTGGGGGATTAACTTCTGAATTTCTTTGTATGCAAGGCTACCTTCCACTTGGCAGCAGTGACTGTCCCTATGTACAGTGTAGACTCAAAGTTCTAGGGTGTGAAATAACTAGGGTACACCCTCAATAGATCTCACCACAATAGAAAATGTGATTTATTCAACAATATTCCTATGAAAGTAGCATATTATTTTTTCAAGCACTTTCCATTCTTATGCTATGAATGATGTCTAATAGAGCCCTTCTATCCAATGGAGAAACAGCAACACAGTTCAGACTCACTACAAAACCCCTTCCTGACATTTTATCACATTGCTGCCATCTTGGAGTATGGGGAGTTTTGGTGTAGGGAACATAGGAAAGAAACTTGTCACATTTCATATACATTCACAAGCTTAGAGAAGTTGTCAGAGCTCCTGGAAGCTCTGATGGTAATGTTGACAGTGACCACCATAGTGATAATCCTAGTTGCTTGATATGCAGCGCTTTTTATTTATGCGGTTCTTTTGGTATCAAGGAGCTTCTCCATCAAAAACTCTGAACACAGAAAAGAGCTTAACTTCATGCCTAAGCTAGTGAATCCTTTGGAAATAGCTTTTTGAAATTTTTTTTTTTAATAAACTCTAACCTTCAGACAAATTCACAAGGAATTATGCAAAGAAGATGCATTGAAAATGGCTCTTGCTGGTCATTAGGCTGGGCCAGAGAAGACACATTCCTACACTGCAAAAGTGCAAAAGGAAGATTGTAGCCCAGCACTGTCACAGGATGGAAATGGTCTTCTTTTCAGCATGAAGGGGAAAGGGATAAGAAGCTGGAGGGATGAAAGGGAAAGCAGAGGGGAGGAGGAAGTGATTGCTCCAACCCAGTGAATCCAAACATGTAGATACATTCAGGTCATCAGATTGTTGCTCCAGGTGAGAAACAGAGAAAATGGTAAAGTCCACTGAAGGAAAGATGAGGAAGGAAAGAAAAGGCCATCAGCCTGCTCCTAAAAGTCTCATATCTTGAAGTGAATTCTGAGGTATTAGAAGAAAGATTTCCATGTCTTTTCAGTGACTCAAGCTTCAAGCTGAAGTGTACCATATGGCACTGAAGATCCATGCAGTAAGATTTTTCATCTTTCATTTCAGCATCTGCCAAGCCCACAAGCCTGCCTTTGTCACATACGAAGATTATACATGCTTCTTAGTCCTTGTGGTCACTCTGACTTGGGAAAAATTCCACCCAGCAACACAACAATTGTCCCTAAGTCATGCTGCTGGGATAGACAGACATATAGCCACCCTTGGACTAGAAAGAGAGTGAGATAGATGATCTCTCTGAAAATGTAATGAGAAACCCAGAAGCACCACATTTGTTTCTGCTGTTTCAACAGAACTCATAAGCTTTTCCTGTAAGATGAGTGACAATTACAAGAAATAAAACTGGCTGTCTTACACAATGTTCTTGCTCTGACCTCATATGATGTTCATTTGCCAGCACATAACTGACTCATCTGCAGAAGGCTTTGAGATGTAGTGGTGAATAAAACACCACAGAAATGGAAAATGTTAATCTAATGCTGTGCAAACATCTGCTTGGGGTAGCTCTAGCTGCTGAGGCATAAGTAGAGTGAGAAAATAATCAACAGAAAAATAGCCACTTACCAACCTGTGTGAAGATTTTACTTCAAAAGGATTAAATCTCTTTTTTCCACTCTATTAAGTTTCCTTTTGGAACAAATCTGGCCTTCAAAGTGTTTTGAATTCATCTGCTGAAGAATTAAGAGATTTGGAAACATACACAAGTAATTTGTTTAATTGACAGTTCAGCCAAACTGCTGTCAACCAACTGCAGAATGAATTCAGTTTTCATCTTTTGCTTAAGTACTTGTGCGCTAATAAATCATTAGAATAGATGCCCTATGGGATTACTTGAAAAAATGGTAATGCAGCACAAAGCATGTGCTTTGGAAGGGTAAGGAAACAGAAATACGTAAGTAAACTGAACATCACCTTATTCATTAACTTGATTATGACAGAAGCATTAATGTGTCTCTAAAGTTCCCTTTGAGAGAAGATGAGGGAAGAAGTTAATTTACACTGACATTTGATAGTAGGGTTTAAAGACAGAGATTATCTTAATAACTTCAAATTATTCCTTTTCCTATTAGTTTTTTGCTCTAGAAACCAAAACATTAAGTAATAATTTTAAAAATCAGCTTATCTTCATAGTTATCCTGTCAAAAGGAAAAATAAGTTTAAAAAATCTTACAGTAGTCATCTTCTTACATTTCATGGCAAGAACAGAGAAGGGGAAAGAAACAGATGTAGTCAAAATTCTGAATGAAAAAGGAAATCAAGAATTTATTAAGTTTGAAAATATCATTTGGAAGCTTAACATGTGAAAATATACAATGAAACAAAATTTCAGTTTTCATTTTATCACTGAAAACTTTCATTGGGACTATTTTCTGTATCTAAATGTAATTTCACAAAATCTCTTTGCAGGGGAAACATTTTCAAGCAGTACCCTTTTTAAAAATACTTCTAACAAATCGTGTCACCATTTGGGTGATCCTGCTAACCAGAGGCCAGCATGTGTACAATTAAATAATCTTCTACTTGTGTTAATTACTTTTTTTGCCCAGCAAAGCTAAGTGTTTCACTGAAATTGTTTTTCCTTTGATCAGACATTTCAAAAACTATGTGTCGACTGCCACTAATTTTCCTGTCATCTTTCCTTTACTTTAGAACTGGAATTCTCTCTGTCTTGCAGCATCCTCCTTTCTCCCTTCTCCACACAAAGCAGAAAGGCAACAGCAGTGAGAAACCCTCATCAGTGGAGACATATGTGACCTTTTCCTCTGCTGCATAGATTGGAGCAACATGTCTTTCAGGCCACAAGTCCAAGGACTGTGTGAATTATTTGAGGCTAGAATTCATCTCCCAAAGAATACTTATTTTTTTAAGAAATACACTGCTGTTGGCTGCAACTGAACTACCTTTCACATAAATCTTATGACTTTCCCACTCCATTAAGTGTTTTGACCAGACTAGATTTTTGACCAGCTCTTGTTCTAAAACTTACATTTATCATAAAGGAAATTATGGTATTTTCCTTTCTGCATTGATTACTTTCATGGTTTCTTCACTGTACATAGTCTTGTATATTTGTCATAATTTTTGCATTCCTCATTACTTTTGTACCTTCTTCATGAGGAGCTTCTGGTCTGCTATTTTTCAACCTGGCTTCAACCACTTGAGTGTGCTATGGGAATTTTTTCCCCTATGTGTTATCCCAGAGGTGTTGAGCTGGCTTCTCCTTCATAAGAAACTGAGACTCTCACATGAACCATTCAAGTTTTTCTGGATGGAGACAACATAGGTGTTTTTCAGCCACAGATCAGACCACCCTGAGTGCCTTTGGCAGTCCACAAAGTACTATAAGTTAGTAGGACATATTCATACTATTCATACTCTTCCAGGGACTAAGAAAGGTTTACAGAGAGGCAGGTTGAATAAACACATGATGTGCATCTATATTTTTAGTGCAAATGAGGGAAGAAAGCAAAGACAGATCTTAAAACAAACATTAAGACCAGCAGCTGCCAGATAGGACGGCTGTGTGTTGCTGATGCTATGACCTGTATAAGTAAACATCCCTCTGAGATCAAGCAGGAGCATCTACCTCTACGAGTTCTCATGACGACTGAGCTGAAAGTGTGCAAGAAAAAGAAGCATGCATGACTGAACTACAGTGGTAGATACATAAAATTTTTATTCTGTATGGTAAGGAAACACCCACCCTGGCTTCATTCTACCTGTTCTTACACCACCAGAGGAAATGTTCATTTTCAAAGCCTACCTATCTTGTTTTCTAAATATAGTCCAAAGAGAGAGACCAGCATTTCCTGAGGGCAATGTAGACCTCAGAGGAGGTAAAAGCCTTGGTGTAAGCCTGGGTCAGCTGCACCCCTTATGGCAGGAGCAGGGGGTCTAGACACTTGATCAGGTGGTCTAGCCTTCATTTTGGTGGAGTTTGTTCATTTAAGAGATCTACAGGGTACAGGGTAAATCTCAGTGTTAATGACACAGAACTGATAATTAATTGTCCACATCTTGTGTGCACCAACTGATATATAAAGCCAAGTGGGGCAACATACATAGTCTTTGTTATCTCCAATATCTTTATCCTTGTTATTCAATTTACAAGGCTACATGGCATTTTAAGAAAGGTAGAAGATACCTGGGCACCATGCTGTGCAGTAGGTGACATCTGCTATGTAATCCCAGAGTAACCATGATCTACAGCTTTGTTCTTTGCCATCACAGCTGATACTGCTGGGTATAGCACAATTAGCATTCTCACCAGAGCAGATCATCTTGAAATAGAGTCCACACCCTCTGGGGATTACTGAACTCAGCAAAGCATGAAAGGAAGATTTGTGCTCCCAGCTACTTGGTTCTGCCATGACATTAGCTGTATGCAGTAATAAATTCAACCTTTTAACACAACTAAACCAAGTGCAGCTACTCTCTCAGGCTCCTGTTTAGCCTGCTGTCATCAAAGAACAAACTTGAGTGGTAGTAGGTGTTTATGCTGTATAAGGCCTCTTTGAATATCCAGAATTGTCCCAATTCCTTGTTTGTCATTAATTACATATTAATTCCAATATATTTCTCATCTGAATTACCAAATATTGTACAAGCTGATTCAGTTTTGGCTGGGCTGTGAGGGTACAAACACAAAATTAATCTTATCCTTATTGCCCAAGCTGTATGCTAGAAGGTAATCTTCCTCTTCGACCAGCAGTTAGAGTAAAAAACCCACCACAGACTAGGCACTCATTTTATTTCACTAAGGTCCAGGAGACAATCCAGTACATAAACTGGATGCTTAAACCTCGCAGAGGCCATAAGTTCCTATTAGACAAAAAAGTATAATTCATAAATAGATGGGTTATATCAGGCTAATAGTTCTGAAGAAAACCTCTATCTACATATCCAAAGTTGTGAAATTTTCTACTAAAAAAAAAAAAAAGACAAACAGTAAAAAAGCAAACAGGGTACGTTACAGCTCTGTTTCCAAAGCCAAGAATCTTACTCTACAAACTTCTCAAAGTTAAGCACCAAATCTTTGAAAGCATGGCATAAAATAAAGTTCATGGCAGGCTCTATCTACTTTTGCATTAAGATTCAAAACCTCTAGGTAATTTAAACATCATCTGTGAAGTGTTAGGGGGAACAATTTCATTATCAAACAGCAGACACAATGAATATTTCTCCTTCACTAAATTATTACTAGGAAAACAAGGATGTAGAGGAACTCTTTGAATTTGGACAGGGTTGTATGATTGCACTATTTGAGTTACTCCAATGAAATCACTGCTAAGTACTCAGTAATGAGGAATGAGTTCTAAATCCTTGCTACCACTACAAGACTAGGAGGTAACTTGACTGAGAGAAGCCCCATGGGAAAGGACTTAGTGTTACTGATGGATGAAAAGGTGGACAGAAGTCAATAGTGTGTGCCTGCAGCCCAGACAGCCAACTGTTTCCTCGGCCAGCAGATCAGGAGAGGTGATTCTGCCCCTTTGCTCTCATGAGACCCCACCTGGAGTACTGTGTCCAGCTCTGTAGTCCTGAGCACAAGAAGGATAAGAAGCTGTTGGATGGGGTCCAGTGGAGTGACACAAGGTCTGTCTAGCAGGGGGCTAGAGCACCTCTCCTATGAGCACAAGCTGAAAGCACAGCCAGGATATAGCTGCCTCCAAGTACCTGAAAGGGACTGAAGGGAAAGCTGGGGAGGGGCTGTTTGTCAGAGAATGTAGTGATAGGGCAGGGAGCAATGTTTTAAAATGGAGCATGGCAGGTTTAGATCACACATTAGAAAGAAATTCTCCACCATGATGGTGATGAGGCACTGGAAAAGGTTGTTCAGAGAGGTAATGGAGGCCCCATCCCTGGTGGAATTCAAGGCCAAGCTCAATCAACAATGAGAAGCCTGATCTAGTACAGGATGTCCCTGTTCACTGCAAAGGGGTTGGACTAGATGGCCTTTGAAGTTCCCTTCCAAATCATGATTCTATAAATTCTCCTCATAATTTTACCCAATACTCAAATACCAGGCTGAGGTTTTCAGGATGTGTAAAAAAAATTCCCAAAAGAAACAAAAAGCAAGCTTATAATTGTCCTCTTAGTGACTAAATGCAGATGGTTTGTATGGAAGGAACAGTCGAAAGCTATTTACTCACAGTCTGATAGCTTATAAATAGTATTATTGTGTATTATACCAAATTATTGTAAGTAAAGACACAACAAAAATGTTGGACTACACAAATAAATAATAATTATATCTATAATCCACTTCATCCAGGCTGTCTATTAGCACACATGTTAAATAGGCAGCTTAACTTCTCACTGCTTCTAATTTACTACAAAGATACACATTGATACGTAGATACACATTGATATGTAGATAGGCAGGGCCACAGCTTTCAACGTCAATATTGCAGAAGTGCAACATCATACTGCAAAGAAAGATAGCTTAATGTCAAATGCCTAAAAAATGGCAACTTCTGCTGACAAAATTTTGCTTCAAACACAATGCAGGTTTTGTAGCACTTTGACATTTCCTGCAATGGAAATAACCTTTCTCACTTAACGGTGTATCTTGAACTATTTTCCTGAACTCAGGCATTCAAGTTATTCAAGTACGAATTTTTTTAGCACACTGTCAAATCTGTATCTTCTTTTTTGTCAAGCTTTCTCCATCTGATAGCAACATTTTCCTACAAGATCATTCCCATCTGCCTGAAGGCAGGGGGGCACCATTCTCAGGAGTGTTTGGCAAATAAGGTGGGTGTGAGATCATCATCTGCATGGATGAACTGCTGTATACCCAACAGCTGCAGTCTTGGTGTTCTGCAGCTGCTCCTCCTGTTTTATCTCCAAGTCCAGTATACCTCTATCTCATCCAATGTCAAACATCTATTTTTGTGAATAAACACTTTGAATTTATTCATCTATTTTAAATAAGAGACTAAGAAAAAGCCAAAAGAAAAACTTTTAATAGGTTGTTTTCAGATTATTCTCTTCAATAAATTTTATGGTTTCCACACAGCACAACCTCTGTTCTTACAGAACTTAATACCTCAGATCTCCTATTAGTTGTGTTCTTTTTCTCAGGGACTGTGGCGGAAGCCCCAAAAGCATTTCAAGTTTCAAGCCTTCTGATGGTCAGAGGTCTTTTAAGAATTATGTAGAACTTGTGAAAGCTGAGATGCCACTCAAGAATTTTTCCATTTCTTTGTCAACACCTCACTTGGATTTCATGGGGTCAATGTTAAGAGTCTATCTGCCATTCCCTGAAATTCACACTTTTATCTGTTCTGCCCCACCCCTACAATAATTATGAAGAGCTTGTTTGCACACATAAGGATTATTAACTCAGTATACAGCCAAGATTTTTCGAGGTCAGTCTTAACAACATCATCAGATGCAATTTATCAAAGAATTAGATTTTCTGTTTTAACACCATCCCTTCTTCCTGTTAGAACTGTCTATGTAATGCCATAGGTCAATACCCTGTCACTGACTCCAAGAAAAATTTACTTCTTAGGGCAATACTTAATCTGCATGGATTCTCTCACAGCTTGCAGAGTCTAGACTTTTAACATTTTCATTAAAACTGTGCTATTGGTATATGTCTACATTTCTCAGTGGGCTATTGCTCCCTGCAGTCAACTTCACTTTTTCTCTTGTTGAGCTAGTGAAATGGGATTTTATATCATGCGGTTTTACTGTTGGTTGTATAGACACAATGTTGTGAAGTTATAAGGTCACACAAACCAAGCACAAATAAAAAGCACATTTACTTGCTCTGGTCCTGCTAGATGTCACAAACATATAAAGAACGGAATTTTGCTTAACATACAACCACCGCCAGATTCACTGCAAACAGGTGTAATGTCCATCATTTGCTTGCACTGTGTTCTCCCACAGTGCTTTGCCTATACAAACATTTATTCACCTTCTTAGAAGGAAAGTTGATTGGGTTCAACTGTTTTATTTTTTAAAATGTCTCTCTCATTAATTTGCCAGATTAACAGAGGATCTCATTAATCAATCCATTATTCATTATACTACTGTTCTGTTCTGACTGAAGCATTAAAAATAGGTCATATCAAAATGCCTTTATTTGTGGAATGAAGAGGGAACAAAAATTGGATTGTATGACCCCAAGGAGCTATAGTCTAAACATAAGCCTGAGGATAGCCAATGGACACAAATAGCTTGAGGTGGTGAGAGAAAATCCCACGTAAAAGACTGTCAGTTGTCTCAGGTGCCCAACATCTTAACGTTGGAGGTTTTTTGAGGTTTTTTTGTTTGTTTTTTTTGAGTGAGGACACCTTTTGGACAGATGAAGTTAATTGTATAAAATTCTGAATACTTTGGGATATTAACTTCAAACCTTCTCTGTGCACATGCTGGATGGGACTGTCCTGGACAGCAGCATGCAATAAGGATAAGCATAAAGATCAAGATAAGGATAGGGACTTTTCAGACCATGGGCTATACTTCCAACACAAAAACAGTTATCTCCTAGGTTACAGCCTCCATGTAATGAACTCAGGTGTTTGTAAAGCAAATGAGATTTATCTCCTGTCTCAGCTGGAGGTGCTCTGCAAGCACCAGAAGACATGCAAAAACATTTTGCTGTTATGCTAGGCAGTTCTCTAAGGCATTGTGGGCTTAAAACATAATTATTCTTCAGTCTGCTGAAGCTTAGCTGTCCAGAAGAGACATGGATTCCATTGCTTGTTAATAGATCCCACCAACATTACATTTAAGCTCTAGTAGGAATGTTGTAAAGATGAAAAAACATTTCTAAAATACCAGACTGCATGAACCATTTTCTGTTTCAAGGGCACATTGACAGTAACACACCTAACCACACAGTGTACCCTGGTCCCACCAAATCTGAATGCTGTGCTTGTGGAAAGCATCTATAGTCTTTTTTCTACTTGAAAGCAAGTAGAAAAATTCCCTTTCAGCAGACTGGGTTAAATAAGTCGCTTCAAAAATTGAGATACGTCAGTTTTCAAGGTCACTGTGTCTGCCTGTGGAAAATATCTTTGCATTTACGTGGGCAAAAAAAATTTCTGGTACATCCTATTTAATAACTGAAATTGAAGGGAAATAAAAAGTTTATAAATTAATTAATAGAGACAAAAGCCAACTCAAGAAAGCACTAATCAGAAACTATGTTCTATATCAGAGCTGTATTAAACAAAATTGACATCTTTTATTCACTACTCTGAGTAGTCATGAAAATAAGAACAATATACACACACAATATAAATTTTAGAACCATTATGCAGAAGGTTGTTTTGCATATAAAAGATGTTCCCTCTTTAGTGTTACAAAACTGAATTTCTGATGACTGCTGGTAAAAAACAATTGTATTATACAATGCTTGGAAGGATAAATTGAAAAATAGAATCACAGCTTTCTTGCAGGTTTCCCTCTGGGGGGCTTTATTTATCAAGAGAAAAGGAATATATATTAACTCTTCTGTGTTCCTCCACTCTCCCAGTGTTAGAAATTTGCTGGGCTACATGAAAACTAGAAAAAATATTTAATCAGATAAAGGTGGCTAAGGCTAAAGCTTGTGTATGACAAGTCTTCAGTTCTTCAGTTCAAAATAATGTAGAAAGATTAGGTAAGAAAGAGAGCAAACAATTTCGCTCATAGCAAAAGTTATGGTAAAGTTGGTAAAGATGCTGTTCTGAAAGTCACACACTTCAAAGGCCATCTAGTCCAACTGCACTGCAGTAAGCAGGGACATCCTGCACAGTATCAGGTTGCTCAGAGCCTCATCAAGCCCGGACAAAATTTATCTATGATTAATCTGAAAGCTTCTTCCTGTCTTAATTAAAGCTTGTTGAGTACATGATATCTACATGAAGAGGAAAGTTCAATAGACACCATTCTGATCTATAGCACAAAAATGCAATTGACCCTGTATCTTTGTGGAATTTCCCTTATTTGTTCAAGGATAAGTAAAAGGAGAATTATCCTCTGGCTGGTCTATAAAAAACAGCAAAATGAAATGTTCCAAATTCAAATGAGTAGGCTTTCTGCCACAGGTAAACAAATAAATTGTTGTGCCTATTATCTTTATGCATAATAGAATAAATGTCAAGCACTGTATTGAATTATGATTCACAATTAAACTTTCTTAAATTATAGTTTGCAATAATCAGTGCTGTATGTATGATTATTGGATTGCAAGTGATTTCACTATGCAACAATGCATTTAACATCATAGCAATGTTTCTTTATAATCCAATTTCTTAATATTGATTTCAGGTATTATAATCATAAAGCAAGAATTGTATTTATAATTTAAAAATGCAGCAACTTGAGACAGTTAGCCAGTTTGTATCTGTCAGAGAATATTTATCCCTTCTGTTCTATTTTCTGTTTTGACTACAAATTTATTTCATTTTATGATAATTTTTTGATTCAAGTTGTTGCTCAGTCCAGGTCACTGTTTCTGGGACACCTTCCAGGAGTTTACTCCCTCAGTTCCAGGGAGAACTGAGCAACTTAGGACTCCAGCCTTTCCGAGCAGTATTTAGACCTCCTAAGGCATCTCAGATCAAGGATCTGACAAGAAATTCAACCAAGCACTCAAGGTGCTTAGAATGTTTTTCACCAGATGAATGCTGATGCTGTGTTCACTACATTGCAAATTAGCCTTTCAGGTAAAGGAGAAGAGATCCTCCTCTGCCTCATGGTACAGCCACATGCTGCTGCCGGATCACCTGAAAAATTACTTTGTGCCTCCTAGTTGATGGCATATGTGATGATTCAGTGACATCAGATGAGCATCCACCACTGTCAATGCAGTGGTAACACTGAAACTGTTTTTGTTGGTGTGTTTTCACACATGCCACACAGCTCTTGGAGCCTCCTCCAAAGCCTTGCAGGACTGGGTGTTTCATCCTTGTGCAAAGTACGGGAAAAGTCATGACCTGGTTAGGAGCCACTAGTCTGAAAGAAGAAACTGATAGATTTCATATCTGGTAGAAAGTCCCACAGCAAAACATAGCCAGAGCAGGTTTTTGCTACTCGCACTTCAGTTTCTCATGGGTAGTGATGCTTTTGAATTTGCAGCTGCCTGTGATCACATTGCAGCAGTGAAGCTGTTCAAGGCAATGCTGTGCCTGTTGCCTTTCAGACCTATGAACTGAGCAAGAGCCTAGATGATTCTTTGTTCTGTGATTCTACAACACAGAAAGACTGAGGATGCTTCCAAATTGTGCAACTAGAAAAAAGATCTTAAACACAGCAAAAGGCTCAGGAGTGAGCCATCTAACCATCTCGTCAGCCAGAAACCATACTTTTTAAGAGGGAACACAAATGGCTGAACCATCATCTTGTTGGGCCAGACCATGAAGAAAAAGCTTTGAGATACAAGAAAGCCTTTATACTAAACATTTTTCTTGGTTCATCAGGTCAAAGCCCTAATGAGATCCCGTGACAAGGAGCTCCTACTTGGTTTTCTAGTTTAAATCAGGACACACAGAAGACAGTAAAAAATGGAGAATGATTACCTGCTGAATAAGGACACCAGAAGAAGCAGGATATTCTGTATTTCTCTGTCTCACATGTGGAGGAGGATAAGCCCTTGCAAATGAGCTGCTACAGTTTGCCTATTGGTAAACTGCAGGAATCTCAAGAAACGTGACACAGCTTGTGTAACTTACGAATTCAACTAAGTCTCCATCACTTTGCCCTTCATCCTTTGAGAGCAATGTGATAACACCTAATGCCAGCTTGTGCCAGATGAGTTAAAACAAGGTTTGCTGTTACTCAGCAATTGCTCCCATCTCCACAGCCAAAAACCACAGAAAGAACAAAAGGTCCAAGAAAGAATGCTGTTCACCACACATATCTTTATTCCTATATTACACAGAAATATAATTTATGGCACATTGCAGATATGGGAAGTCCTAGATAGCCCAGATCCTAGTGATGGCACTCCTGCCCAATTATGGGTTCCCATCTACTTGTCTTGGCTCCCCAAGTTCCTCAAATGCATAGAACAGCTAAAAAAAGGGGCTGAGGAAGACTCAGAACCTAATTCCATTCTGGGAAAATACATTTTATCCAGTGCAGCACCTACTGCTACAGAGCTTTCTGGCTGATCAGTGCTGGCATATTCTCACAGGTCTTTCTACAGCAGTGTCAGTTCTATCTAGACAAGCCAGCATCTCTGACATCTTCTCTGCTACCCCGCAGGATATGTTCAGCTGCCTCCCACTGAAGTTTTCTTCCACTTCTTCCACACTGTTACAGTCAGGCTTAGCTGCATGTTTTCTTTCTTTTCCCATTCTTCTTTTCTTATTGGTTTTGTTTTGTTTTTCTTTTTTTACACTCCTTCATTTCCTGCTGAAACTCTCTTCACCCCCTTGGAGATTGCCTTTTTCTTTTCCCAGTACGTGGCAGTTTCTGAGAACACATGCAGTTCAGGAAAACAGATGGGTTGGAGCCTACTGGGTCGTTCAGCTGGTAGGAAATTGAATCTTTACACCATCGGTTTTCTTCCCTGCTATCTAAAAGGGGACAGTAATTCTGTGGTAATCTTCTTGATGCTAGAGAAAAGGCTTGTCAGTCCTGTTACCATAGTTACAATAGGTATGTAAATAGAGTCACAGAATACCAAAAATATCCTGTCAAACTGCTGTTCAGCTAGGTTCAGAAAATTAGTCTGTTATAGACTGGCAATACTGCCCAACTTTGGATCATAATCATCTTCAGGGAGGACCAAGGGACCTGTATTTCACTATGTATTTGCATAAGACGATGCCTCTTCATTACTAGGTTTCTGTTCCTATATTTTGTCTCATGGTAACAAAGAGTAGCAAGGACTCCAAAGGCAAAGATTTCTCTTAGAATCAGGGAATCATAGAATTACCTAGGCTGGAAGGGTCCTTTCAGATCATCTAGTCTAACCATCAACCTAACTCTGACAAAACTCAGCCCTAAACCATATTCCTAAACTCTATATCCACCCATCTCTTAAATGCCTCCTAAGATGGTGCCTCAAATACTTACCTGGGAAGCCTGTTCCAAAGCTTAATAACCCCTTCAGTGATTTTTTTTAATCTAATATCCAGTCTAAATCTCCCCTGGTGCAACTCAAGGCTGTTTCCTCTTGTCTTACCACCTGCTTCTTGGTAGAAGAGACCAACCCTTACTTCTCTATATTATCCTTTCAGGTAGTCATAGGAAATGATAAGGTTTTCCTTCAGCCTCCGTCTTTTAGACTCCAGGCTAAACAATCCCAGCTCCCTCATTCCACTCCTCAAAAGACTTACTCTCTAAACTCCTCATCAGCTTCACTCACCCCAGCACCTCAATATCAAGGGTCCAAAACTGAACACAGTACTTGAGATGGGGCCTCATCAGTGTCAAATACAGGGGCACTATAACTTCCCAAGTCCAGCTCACCACTTTTCTTGATACACATCAGGATGCCATTTGCCTTTGTAGCCACTGGGCATACTGCTAACTCACATTCAGCCAGCAGCTGACCAATGCCAGCACCCCTCAGACCCTTTTTTCTGCCAGGCAGCTCTCTACCCACTCTTCCCCAAGATTTTCAGAAGCACTGTGGTTTTGTCTGAGGGTTTCTCTTCAACTCACTGTTGCTAAGTATAAACAATCACCCTGTTAAGAAATTTTTCCTATTGTCCTGTTTCTTTTTCTTTTATTTCTTTTTCCTTTTTTTTTCTCTTTTTCTGCGTGCACCTAAGGTTACTGTTTTGAGCACCTCTCCTTAACCTCCACTGCAAGTAGCATTCAACAAGCTGCACAAGCAGAACTGTTGTCTGCACAAAGGCTACAACATTAATTCACTCTTAATTAATTCACTCCTCAGCATCACCCAGAGATGATGCTTCCCACCCCATAACTTAAAATGCATATAACACTTTTCTAAAGAACCCTTACAACAGCTTGTTCTCTTTCTGCTCCATGAGCAATGTTTTCAGTAAGCCTGAATTCAGGCAGTGATCACAAGGTACTCAAATTCCTTGGCTCACTTGCATTCCCAACATTTCAATCACTTCTCTACTGCCTGCTAGAGCATGTTTCTCCACCTCTTTGAATGAAAGCAAAGCATCTTCATGGAGATAAGTAGTATCTGTCTCCAAACTATCTCCATGCAAGCAGAAGTTAGAAAACTAATGACAGCAAAACATGACCAGAAATACAGTTGCTCAAATGCATTTAAATGCCATTATAAATACAAGTTACTCCCTCAAGATTACTAGTCACTAGCTCCTGCCCGGCTTCAGACAACTCAGATGCTGAATGCTTTCCTACTGTTATAAATTATGTCTCTCCTCCTGTTTTAAAGATCTTTGCAGTCTAGCAGTACAACAGATGCTAATACACTATCACAGCCTTTCTAATTGTTTCCTAATGTCTTTTTCTCATCATGTGTGTTTATAGTCCAGATATCCACAATTATTGTGATCAGATTATGTTTACAAACCACCAGTTATTGGGTGTTTCTCTGTCCAAAGGTTACAGTTTTATGTGCTTACAGTGCAAACAGGAAACATGAGACTTCCCTATTCATCACCTCATCATTGTTTCCCAGTTTACTGCAATTAAAGAAAAACGTTTCCTAGTAGTTAGGGGCAGAAGGAGGAGGGAGTAAGAAACCATATTTTATAGCATTGCTACAGCATTTATCTACAGCTTACTAGAAACCAGACTATATCCTGAATATTGATTTCCTAATTTCATCCCCTTTTCCATTTCTTTGCTTACATGCATGAACAGAATGTCATATGACTCAGTTTTTGCCTCATGCAGATTTGCAAGTAGTCACAGAGGTTATTTCACAAAATCTTACAGATAACCAGTGGTACAGGGAGCTTGTTTTTATAGCTTTGGAATACTTTTTGGAAATACTGCCATTAACATAACGTGGGCAAATGCAGACTAACACTGTCAAATACACTGGTGCTGGATAGCAAAGCACAGGGCAATGGAATGAGCACAAACCCTACAAAGGAAAGGGAGTGAGGAGTACCATGGAGCAGTACTAGGCTAAATAAGAAATACACCCATGTCATTCAAAATGGCTGAATTACCATATTTTGCCCTGAGGACAACGTCAAATGAGAAGACACTTTTCAGATGAGATCAAACTGTGGTTTTAAATTTACTGACTGGTTTTGGTAACTGTTCTGCTTCATTTCCTTGTCAAGTTTTAAAATGTTTTCTTCCTCTTGTTGTTTTCTTAAACTGTCTTATTGAAGCAGGGAGTTCCTTTCAGTATTTGGTGGTCTGAAGACAGGAACAATCTCACCTGTTTCTGACACAAGATGATATGAAGAGAAAATTTCAGAAAGATCTATTTGCCAAGGAGAATTCAGACATAGAGGGATGGAGTGATGGGAGGAGACCCCAGCAGCCAGATGGGAAGATCACTGATCACGTGTCCCAAGTGTAAGAAAAAAAGCATGCTCTTAGAGTAAGGAGACTAAGAATGGTCCTTTTCCACTTATTTTTGCAAATTTGACAACCTAATTTGCTGTTAATATTCATTTTTCATTACAGGACTAATATAAAAGCAGCACCAACAGAAACAATATTCTTGTAATGCATACTTCATTGTTGTATAAATTCCATTTGTTTTAGTGCTGCAGATATTTAACAGTGTAGGATGTTTGTTTATGTTTGTTCTTTACTATAGCAAAGATTTTGCACTGATTTGGTGAATTTCTACTTATAAATAAAACCCTGTAAAATTTATACAGTTCTATTATGAAGAACAAGCAATAGGGCTATCAACAATTAGGTTCTTTTATGGGTTAGTACAGTCATTGAGTGGGAGGAGGATAGGATGTAGAATAGTTAAATAAAGCTCAAAGCTTCAAATTTATTATGATGCTATCTGCTTATTCATCTTTATCACACTCTTTCTAAGATGGCCTTTATCTTCAGGACAGCTGCCAGCTGACTTGTGGAGCATGCAAAGGGGATTCAAGCCGATTGCTCACAAAACACCCAGTTTATGTTCACAAAACACACAATTGCTCCTGACTTTACAGGCCTGTCTCCCTTCTGAACATTAAGCTGTGGGTCCCTCAATCAGCCAGCAGTAAATTTGATTCTTTTTAGGGGAGAATACATCAAAATACTTTGAAAGAATTAGTCTGCCTCCTGAAGCTCCTGCCTTTTTACTAGTATAGTGTTCCTAGACATCCATAGTACCAGAAAAGAGTAGACCCTGTGGTTGCATGGCTCTTAGCAGTGAAATAAAGATAAGTGCAAGGGAAAGTAATCATGTGCAAAAGCCATAGCTAGGATGAGATGATGACTGTTAATATTGATAAGATCAGGACATAGGTGTCTTTATAAATGGTGGGAATAAGAGGGTCCTTACAAACAATGGGCACATGGAAAAGAGTATCTTTTCTGAAAGTACAGATAAACAAGAGAAACTTCAGCCATGATTTTGGGATGAATTTTGGGCTTTGATACTTAAGGCATATTGAGGGCATCTGTAAATCCAAATTACCTTGGAACCAATGGACATATGCAGCCAGGAAAAATTAGTATAAGAAGGAGGCTATGCCCTCCAGCAATCTTAGAGACCCTACCTGAGGAATGTCTGGGTGGACTTTCCCTTCATTCAAATGAATGAATTAACTCTTTTTCAGGACTCCTCTATCTCCTTCTCTCAGTCAGCAACTACCCTCTGGACAATACGAACCACAACCATTTATCCATTCATACAACTGGCATCACATGAAAGGCTCCCTACATAACAGTCAGGACTCTTGCTTGTCTGACAGACAGATGGGTCCATCCATGCACACCCCCATGTGCATGGAGTCTTCTTTTGTCTTCACTGGAGTGGTTAGCAATAGACATGAAACCTTTCAGCAACAGATTTTAAGAATGCAAAGAGAACCAAAAAGCAGTTGCAAATGGCACAAAAGCTGTTCAACATAATTTACTTGTCTTTCTTAAAACTGACCATACAGAATCCCTGTACATAATGCATCATCATCAACACACTAGATGTTTAAAAGACAAAGTAGACTTATAATTTAGACATGTCCCCAGCACAAGATTATCCAGAAAACATCAACTCAGAAGAGATGGTTCTATTACATACAGTCAATATGACAATTTCTATAAAGAAAGCTTTTCTCACCTGTATCTTGTCACCTTGGATGTGACCAGGCTAAGTGGTCCTCAGTAATTCACGGAAAATCGAAAAATCTACTTTACAACAATCAACCTTCTTCTGTTCTTCAATAAACAATAAAAATAGGCATGGAACTCTGGGTTGTCTGTCTTGGGAAGACTCTAGAGATTCAGCTCCATCATGAATACATAACAATCTTATTCGCTAAGTAATCAAGTTCATATTCAAATCTACTACAGAGAAAGCGATTAAAGAAGGAAGCAGCAGTTTTTCTGTATCATCCCATTTCCTTCACAAAAAAAAATTTTAACTGCTTCCAGAATATCAGTTATTTTTGATTGGTAAACGCTTAAGAATTGAACGAACAATGTGCTCTTCTTTCTTTCTTCCTTTCTATATGGGAAATAAATAAAATTGCATCCCATTTTCAATAACCTTAAAGAAAAAAGACTTATTATACAGGTAAGCATAGCCAGACAAAAAAAAAATTAAAGACAATACATTTGAAATTGAGCTATTAGGTGCAAAATGAAGAAAGCAGGGAGAAACAATGACTGTTCCTTATACATAATCATTTACTCACATTCACTTCATCATTCACATTGTTCCAGGCTCAACAGCAATGGTGTTCACAAAGGTGTCAGCTTTTCAACCTCATCAATCAAATTAAGCAATAGAATCAGGATGTTTGTTACTGAACACTACTTTTTTAAGAAGAGGCTATCTCCAAAACTACATAGGAGTGACGAATCACATAAAAAAGCACTATATCAAGCCCTTCAATATCAATGACACAATAAATCATTTGCCCTCTATCTGCTAATTCAGCTCAGCACACAGAGATCACTCCAGGACTTACACCATTATTTCTCATCTCTGAGCTGTACCAAACACAGGTCCTCCTTACTTATTCAAAGACTGATATTTCACAACTGCTTTTCCTTCACTTTGCTTGAAAATCTTAGTGCCAGAATTCAGTTGCATCAGAATCTGAAAGCCCAGTAGTGGCAGACTCTCAGATGCATTCATATTTATCCAGCTTCGTCTATGTCTCATCCATTTTTTCAAAAATAAGTTTCCTTACTTAGACGAAGACTCCAAAGTGGTAAGAGGGCCCATACAGAATCCTACATGACTAGCAGCACAAGAAGAGCCTATTTCTGTAGGATTTCTGGAGGTTAGCATATTTGGAATTCACAAAACAAGTCAAAGTATGAATTTGCCAACAGAAATGCAAAGTTTATTTGTTCATTTAAAGTTAAGGTGAACAAAATGCTTTCATGCAAACAGAAGGAATGTACTTTTAAAAACTGATTGCTAAATCTCAGGCAGCACAAGTACATTAGAGCTTAAACATGCCTTATTGCAAGCCAGCTGTGCTCTGTTGCCATCTCACAGCTGGTAAAAGCCCATTCTCTAAGGAGATGCTGTTGTCAGTGTTGATGGTTGCAGAACAGTCCAGAGCTATTTCCTTTATAAAAGCATGGAGTTAGGTGACCTTCACTTCTATGCATGAATTATCAAAATCTGAAAAAAAATTACATTCTTCCCTGAGCTCTTTTTCTCACCAAGGCTTTTATAGTGGTTTAGTTTTCTCTTTAAATTAACAGAAATTCAAGGCTCTCGCTCCTAGGGAAGATAAAAATTAGGGCTCCAATCAATTGTCAATCAAATGAAAATTCTTCTTGAATCTTCAGAGAACATTAACTGTACCACAGGGATGCAAAATACTTTCAGTGAAGAACACAATCAGAAGTTTCTTTTTCACTTTTTTTATGTTATAATTTGGGCTTTCATATTGAAATGGAGCTCCTAAAAACGCTACCCATCCTCAAAGTCACGATACATTCATAATTACTGCACACACTCATCATGACTAAAAACAAGAGCAGTTGAGCTTTGCATGAGAGGATAGTGTCAGGATGCCACAGTTCTCCATTTGTGGGCAGTAGTTAATGAGTGTGCTCTGGCTGTGAAGGGTGCTGGATGCACTTCTCTGCCTTAGAGGATGTTGATCTATATGAAACATTCTGGTTAAAAAAGGGTTCCCTTTACTAAGGAAACCATTCTGCAGAAAAACTCTTACTTTTTTTAAAGACGCATTCTGCCTGTTTACCCATTTCTCCTGTAAATAGCAAACCCAGACCTGCAGCCAGCCAGGTGGAAAGCAGGAGTTAGCAGCAAAATTTAGTGCTGCTTGGTTCTGATTGAAGCTGTGTTTTGAGTGCTAAAGTCCAGCTTGGCTCTGTGAAGTAACTCTTGTGTTGATATGACTTCATGCCTCTAAGAAGCAAAATTGCTGGGATATCCTGATGAAATTGCTGAAGCAACACAGTAGAGGCTGACCTTGTGGCTATGAAAAATAAGTACGGTAGAATTAGGTGGCAAGCACATATTAAAATCAATACAATGGCTAGGAGCTAGGTGAGTAAACAACAAAATTTATATATGCTCTTTAGAGAATGCAGTCACTTTCAGTAGTCTGCCTTAAAATTAGACCTCTGACAGGAGGTAGAAAATAAAAATGAAATAAAGTAAAATAATTGAACAGCAAACAAAACAAAAGCAACAAAATACTTGGAAAAGATGCACTATTCATTTCTTTTCTTCATTTTATTTCCATGGTGAGCCTTCCAGGAAGCATAAAAAGGACATAAGCTCATACCGAGCCTGTGTCCCATATGGGAACAGGCTGAATTTACTTTTGCTAAATTCAATCAGGTGGATGTGATGGACACATCTCTGGTTTCATCTGTGGCAGAAACAGCTGCCTCACTTCCTAATGGATGTGAACTAACAGAAGCAACAGATAATAACAAGATAGAGATCTACTCACAACAGAGTCAGGGTAGACTTTCCTACGTGCTCTTTGATCATCTGAATGTGTTACCATGTTCCTAAGCTCAGCTTGCCATTCTGAACAGGACATTTAGTATCCATCTCACTCTTTTTGCAGGTAAGGTATTTCAGCAATCCAGAATGCAGAATGCTAAATCAAAGGTTTTATTTCAAATACTGTTTAACATTTAGTATTTATTCTTCTGATAGTCCATTTTGGATCGTTCAATATAGGTGAGAGATAAGCAGGTGAAAGAATGTATGAAGCACCATAAAAGAATGTGGGAAAGTTCCAGTGGAATCACAAGAAATAAATTTGGTGTGGTTCTGCTGTGTGGTAAGGCTGATGAAGGGTGACTAAATCTGAACAAGGCTACTTCTGGTCTGTGGAAAAAGTTTATTAATAATTTATTATTTTCATAAGCATGGAAGATACTATCAGTAAAAACTGTCTCCACAACTTTATAAAGGGTTTAGAAGAGATGAAAAACATATCAGTTTTTACTACTTCCTCAGTGTATTGTTCAGATTCTTTCCATAAAATGTCTCTTTACAAGTGCATTCTTCCAACCTGCATTACTTTTGCCTTTAATTCTTCTCAAACTCACATGAACAAGGCTTTACAAATCAGGGTTCATTTCATTCTCCATTTTCAGAAAGAAAATAAACTCTAAAAAAACAACTCTAGACCTAATGAATATCATGAATACTAGAATAGATTCTACAAACCTTAAAATACTATTAAAATCTTGGTTTTTCTTAACTTTTTCTCCTTAACCTTTCAGTGGCTTAAAACTGGTTTCATGATGTTTTGATAATTTGATCCACATTTCAAGCTTTGAAATTTGGCACTGGGGGGAAAAAAAAAACAAACAGAGCTGGATTAAAATTAATTCACTACTGCACTTATGCATAAAATCAGTAGGGTTTTTTTATTACACACTTTCACCAACACGCCAGGGTGCAGCTTTTCATCTTCAGCCTTTTCCTGTAGCCAGCTTCCTTCCAGCTTTTGGAAGCCAACCACTAACATGGTTGCAGTGTCCTCTGGTCACCATTCTCATTCTCACTCTGAACTCCTGCAGCGGTCTCTCAGCAGCTAAGCTACTTCTACTGCTTACCAGTTGGTAAGCAATTACATTCTAGCATTTCCTTTATGTATAACACACTGCTGTCAAAGAGATAAATTTCGTGCATCAGATCCTCCCTTTTTCAGGGCATCTTGCAGGTTCTAGGACTGTAGTGTTACTATCTAGTTCCTATGTAGGAATGAAAAACGGATTCAACATGCTTTAGGCACCTCTTGTACAGTCGACCTGTGTGACTGCAACTTACTGGTTTGGAAAAATGTGCTAATACAAACATACAAGGTAATCCCTACTTCATCTTTTGGCCCAGTCATAATTCCTTCTCATATTGCAGATAATCAGCTACAGATACTGGGTCCTGGGCAAAACATCTCTTTCTCCATCCCTGAGAAAAGCTGCCTGCTGCCAGTAGTACTCATCCCACTCCTGACTGCAGACACATTGGAGTGTTGTGTTCCCTGCAAAGCACAGAGCTTCTTCCCACAAGGAAACCCAGCACAGTCAGTCTGATCAATCTATTGTGTTTTCTTTAGTGAGAATATGGTTTCAAGTAGAAGTATGTTATCCAAGAATGCTGACACTAAGAGCACTATATGTTAGAAGAAATTTGGGTTGTGTTTTAGCAAATGTTCAGCAAAAGCTGAGGACACTATTCTGCCCACAGACTGGAAACTTCTATTCCTGCAGCAGCTTCGCTGCACTGACAAGTCAGAGTATCAAAACTGTATAGAAGTACACTCAAGGATAAATAGGAGCTTGTTGCTGGTTTAAAAACCCACACATTTAGGACCCAAGATAAATCATCAATTGCACTTCAGCGTAAAGGGATGTAGGACAGAGGAGATGAATGGAGCCTGGATTTACAGACAATGTTAGACTTTCCCTTGCTCGGAACTTTCTTGATAATTCAATCCTGCACAAAATGGGAAGAAATGTTATTGTGTTTGTTTGACCATTTTGCAGTGGCAGAAGTAGCTTTGGGGCACAGAGTAATAAATAAAACTGTTTGCTGGGAAAAGTTTGTCTTTCCTTTTTGAGGTACAGGATGTTAGTCAGATCTTTCAGCAAACAGCCTTGGCTCAGAGGAAATTTGAGGCTCAGATGCCACTTTGGTCAGAAAAAATGCAGTTTTTGAAAGTTCTTGTGTTAGAGAAAAATGCTACAGAAAAATTAGCATTCCCCAGGACTTTAGAGGCTTCTTCTTTTTCAGCTTGTAGGTTTTTTTTAAATTTCACCAAAAACTAAATGAGACTATAGCACCTGAAGGCTCTTCATTCACAGATGCTGTTGTATTATTGTCATGGACCTCTTTGAATTTGGTTCAGACAACAGCAGAGGAGATGGAGACTTTGTGTCTCGTGGGGTCAGGGTGCTGGATGCAGACCTCAGGTATCCAGAAGATAAGCAAAAAAACCTATGAACAATCAGTGATTTTTCACCAGTGCTTTTCTCTATCAGTTACTTTACAAATAGAACTTGACAGGATCTCAATTTACGGAAACATAATCTCCAGTAGCTTCCTGCTTTTTAAAAGCTCCCTGCTTGTTCTCTAGCCTACTGCAATACTTTCTTTGTTTTTTATATAGTGTATTTTAGAGTGAAGGCAAATTTGTATGACTTGTGTTTTTCTTTAGGGCATTGCATTTCCATTCATCTTTTGTAAATAGTGGAGATGAATAGGAAAATAAAAAGGTGTTATTTTGCACAGAATGCATTATTTCCTGAATACCTAGCCTTAATTTATGTTATTTTAACACAGGTCACACCGAAAACCTTTTGAAAAGTTTTGTTTCTTAGCATACTTTCTAGAAATTATTTTCTCCATTCATTTCTTCCTATTATGGAAGGTTCGGCTCATACTTTTGCAAGTGCTTTAATTTTATTTCTCCAGTTCCAAATGAAAAATCAGTCTTTAATTAATGCATTAATCATTAAAAAAATGAAGAAAATGAAGAAACAAATCATCTGTCTCCATGATGAGAGACATCATCCTTTTTTACTGAGGATTGTGCAGGTGCAGTACTGTGTCAGGCCAGTAATTTAAAAAGACAGGTCTTCCCATACATTCTTTTCTGCAAAATAATGTAGCTAAAATAACAAAGTAAAAGAAAGAAGATATCCAACTCTACTGTTGGTGGACACAAGATCAATAAAAAACCAGCCTTTTATATCAGTGGTCAGATTTTTTAAAAAATGATCTTTGAAAGATCTGCTTGTATTCTTTCCTCTTCTACAGTGAACTAGAAAGCAAATCCAGTAAGAGATCAAAGCAAACTTTTACTTTGCTTGGCAGCATTTTCACGCACAATTTGAAGTTAAGCAGGTGTTCACAGTGTTCAGTCAAGGCCAAAACAGCACTGTCTAGCACTTAGCACACCACAGCCTGCATTACATAACTATGGCACTTTGCTCCAAGTGACTGCATCCTCATTACCACTAAGTCTGGCAATTTCTAATTGAGTCTTTCTGGCCTTACAACACAAGAGTCTCTGCCTATTTTAATTGCTGCAAAACCAATTTTGCACAGAAAAACATTTGCCATGGTGATGGTGTTCCAACAGAAAAGGCTACAGAGCCAAAACACCACTAGCATCTCTTGGCATTACAGAAATCTATCAGGTTCAATTCCTCTGGGAGGTGGCAACAATTTGAAACAGCACTGTGGAAATTAATATGCTTTCCTGCTTTCAGTTTAATAAATGTTGCAGGGTGAGGTAACAAATAGGTCTTTATCACAGTCTGCGATATTCTCCCTTGTCCTCTCTCATTTCTTCACACAGAGAGAAAACAGATTTAAAAAAGCCCACATACAAATCTTCTGAAAAGGAATATTTTCACCTCTCAACTCTCAATCCCTGCTTCCTGAGCAGTGCAAATAGCTGTAGTAATCACCGAATTACAGCCATCACAACTCAGACAAATACAGCAAGGAAACCCACAACCTGAGACACAGCAATGGGGACAATCCATATCCCAATGGGGAAACAGCTATTTAAAGGGAAAGCAGTGGCACAAGGCTTCCCTGGGCAAGTGCCCTCCCACACAGCCCCTTTTGAAAAATGGAACCAGCTCATCTGTGCCAGGGAAACCCTTATACTCAGGGTTTTAGCAGAGAGCTCCTGCTGTATACCAGCCCTGAAGGCTTATACAGCCACCCAGGACAGGAGCAGGCAGGACATCCCCAAAGCGGTGGCTGCAGGGAGTGCAGAGAAAATGGACCATCCCATCCCCAGAGAAAAGTGCCTGGAGTGTCTAAGGTTGTTTCTTTTATGCTTTGTCAGTACTGCTCCATTCAGCATGGGAGGTGGAGAACCAACAGGGAATCAGATCTTCCTTGTGGACAATAAAGCAATATTTGGAAAGATGAAATCCCTTTGACAGATGCATTCTGTCCTCTTCATGAGAAATGATGGGCACAATAAAGGGATTCTGTGAGGCCCTGATAAGGCACAGCCAAGCCCATGGGATCCAGATTTTCTTCAGACTTTTCACACATAGTCCTCACCAGAGATTTTTGGATGATATAAGGTTTTAAGTGCTTAAGCATCTGCACTTAAATAATTTCAGTTGGAATCTCCTGCTTACACATCTAGAGCCAAGGGAGATACTGGTTATCATGCAGGAAGAACACAAGAAAGACTCTCTGAAGAGTCATTTCAAAAAAGTAATTTCAGCTGCAACTCCCTTACAATTGATTAGCTAAATATTTGAAGAATTGTCTTTACTACTAGGACTGGCCATCACACACTTGGAACTCAGAGATCAGGGAGAAAGTCTGGAAAAAGGAAGACATACCTCTGATGGGAAACAATCAGTTTAGAGAATATGTAAACAAAGTGGACATGTGTAAGATCATGGTCCCAAATAGGATATGTCCTATAGTGCTGGAGGAGCTGCTTTAATGTCTCTGTGAGGCCCCTCTTAATAATCTTTGATCAGCTGTGGTAACTGGAAGAATTTAGACTGGAGGAAAGCAAATGGCACTCCTATCTTCAAAAACGGCAAGGAGATCTCTGTGACTTAGAGAATAGTCGGTCTCACCTCAGTCTCTGGCAGGGTGATGGAACAAGAATGTGAGTAGTAGGAGACAGCATGAAGTCATAAAGACAAAGTCATGCTTAACCAACCTGATAACCAACCTGATAACCAACCTTCTACAATGAAGTGACTGTCTTGGTGGTTGAGGAGAGAGCTATGGATATCCTCTACCTAGACTTCGGTAACACTTTTGACTATGTGTCTGAACAGATTGTCCTAGAGAGACTGCTGAAGTATGGGCTAGATAAGCCAACTCAGATTTTGAGTCTATGACGCCACATACATGTTCCAAGTGTGGTGCTGTAGGACTGAACTTGTTCTGCTGTACCACAAGATGAGTTGGCAGGAGGTGAAACGCTCTCTCCTCCAACTGCAGAAAAAGTAGGAAAGCCAAGCTAAAGCAGGGCTGTGACCAAGAAGGAGATCTGGGAAGTCATGGGGACTTCTATACTGACCTTTCCCACCAACACAGCAGCTCTGCGTGACTCCTGGTGATTCACCATACCCCTGCATCATGCTCTTGTCCTTCTCCCAACAAACACTGCCTGCTGTGTCTTTGGGTTTACAGTGTCTCATACAATCTGTGCACAGCTCCAAAGCACAACTGTGTGTGTACTTGCTGTCAAAACATAAGTGTTGGTAAGTAGGAGTGTAACTAAGGATGAGGAAAAAAAGAAGAAAAACAAAAAAAAAAAAAAGGGAAAAAAAGCAAAAGGGCAATTGGCTTGCTCACCCATCAAAACAAGCAGAAATGCATGAGCATGCAAGAAAAATTGTAACAGAGAGGACAATAGAGACCCTCATGTGAGATATGAAACATCTTAAAGATAAAGAAGCAGGATTTCACTACCCTACGGCTTTAATCATGCAGGCACATTTCTGCTGAACTAGTCCTTCTGAAACACATTACACTGATGTCTTGCCCCTAGAATCCTGAACCAGACAACCTTCTCTTTTCACATCAGGACACTTAAAATAGTGTCAAATCTCTCCTGCTGGAAGGCACTTTCATACATATACATCCATGTTAATACTTAAGCAGCAGAAAAATGGTTCCTTCAACTCCACAGAATGCAACTCACTGGCTTCCTCCCCGCTTTGCAAATCCACAAGGCAAGTCTCTTTCTCATTAGCTCTGAGATTCAATGAAATTTTCAGACATTTCTACTCCTTTAGAAGGTTAGAGTACATTTACTGTCTCTTTTTTCCCATTAAATGTGAGGCAGACAAGTTGTAGAGATCTTACTCACTGGCTGGATTTTTCAGCTAATGTTTACGGACTGTTAAAATCACATCAATTCATTCTTCAAGCAGTGCACAGGAGGGGCAACTTCTCTTTGAGTCTGAGTGCCACTAGAATAGCTACAAGCAAAAGTGCAGGAGATGCCTATTTAACTGCCATCTTTGAGGTGATCAAATTGCCATGACTAGAAATTCTAGGTATGAGGCACATAGTCAAAATACTGGAATTCTAGCAGAGTGTTTTATAATTAAACAGAACAAAGGCTGACTTTCTTAGTATTACATACAGCAACAGAAGCATTTTCATAAGAAAATGTAATCCTTTTCTCAAAAAGGCTCTTTAACAATTTTAACACAAATTATAATCACCATCACCTAGGTTGGAAGGGATATTTCAGATCCATTCCAACTATGAAGCCAACTCTAATGAGCCTCATATCTGGAAGGTACTTGAATCTTACCTACTGTAGAAGCACATTTCATAATTGAGAAAGATGGAGATAGATCTGATTAAATCCTCCTTCACTCCTTAAGCAATTAAACATAATTAGTGCCTGTAAAGGAAAACTTAAGGTTCCAAATCAGTTCTAAACTAGGGTCTTACAGAGTGCTGGGGAAAAGAAGCTGAAAAGCTGCTCTTTTAATTGCAAATAATTTTTGCCCCAGAAAGACCTAATGATGCATCAAACTGCTTACACAGGTGTAGTTCTACTGGTAAGCTTACAATAGACTATATTATGCAGCAATGAATGCCTAGCACTGATTCAGATATTCTGTCTTCAAATCACCTTCTCTCTAAGCTCAAAAATATGTCTGGGAGAACACCAGCTGCTTTGAACTGCCTACAGATCCACTGCAAGAGTCATGCACCAAATGGATTTCAGCAGCATCTGAAACTCATCAGCAACCAGACCCACAATGGGAGAGATGTGCTTGTTTACTCTGCAGCAATCATTTTCTCAGGGTGGACTCCTCCAGGCCTTTTGAGATCTGTCTTTACAGTCACCTCCTGAAAAACCTCAGGACTACAGCACAGGCAGAGCTTTTCTTTCTGGCTGTTATCATGAGATCAAGCTGGAAAAGCTACTGTCAATCATTTCTAGCTCGCTTAAGGAAGATTCTGGTAGAACCAAACAGAGCTAATGTCTCTTTTTTTTTTTTTCTTTCTCTCTTCTCTTTTGAACTGTTTCCTAGCAGGCTCATTAGCCTAAAAATCCTGGAGATTCCCATAGTTTTCTTGATGATGATGATTTGTTGATAGAATCATTGAATGGTTTGGATTGGAAGCAACCTTCAAGATCATCTAGTTCCAACCCTCCTGCCATGGGTAGGGACACCTCTCACTACACCAGGTTGCTCAGTGCCTCATCCAGCCTAGCCTTAAACACCTCCAGAGAAGGGACATCCACAACCTCTTTGTGCAACCTGTTCCAGTGTCTCACCACCCTCACTGTAAGGAATTTCTTTCTTATATCCATCCTAAATCTCCCCGCTTCCAATTTGCATCCATTACTCCTCATCCTGCCATCATGTATCCTATTACAAAGTTCTACCCCTGCCTTTCTCTAGGTCTCCTTCAGGTATTGATAAGTCAACAGGAGTGACTATAAGTTATACTATCTAGCACAGCACTGAATCATAATCTAAAGCTTCTTGTAGTGTACACATTTAATAAGTACTTTTAAAGATGAAAAAGTAGAGTCTGGCTGACTTTGAAAGCTTGAGGAAAAATGAAAGAAGGACAGGTTTAAAAGTATAAATCCATATATTTGGTATCTGACCCTCAAAAGTATCTGAAGCCCAAGACAACCCACACAGACAGTCCCTGCTGTGTAAACTAAAATCCTGGGAGCAACCTAGGAGTAAGATAACTAATCCAATCCATAGGTTGAATTAGGTCCACAGAAGTGTAAGTGCTAAGGCTCTTGAGTGGTACAAACAGCACAGTATGAGTGACTTTTCTGCACTTGGAGCCACTTGACAATTGTTTAAACACCTCATGTGAGAAGTCTTTACAAACATATGTGGTTAACACACAGGAAATCCACATCCTGGGAGTTTATTTTAGAATTTAAAAGCTGATGACATTTAAGGTAATTTAATTCATAGAAACTCATGTGTAAATTAAGCAGTGTTAGGCAGACTATGCCATCTGGTGCATGTCCCCAGTCACCACAAACTCATTAACCCCACAATTAACTTGGACAGGGAGGAGCAGAAAGAAGGTCAGACTGTAAGTTTATGAATGTAAAAATAGGAAAAAGAGCCAGCTGCAGCAGAAACCACTGCACCATTGCAATCAACAGCGCAAGCTGACTGCATGTAAACCTGAGTAATACCTGTTTGAATATTACTTCCATAATTTGCTGCATCATCATGAGAGTTCAGGCAATGGCGATTTGTAACATAGTGTGCTGATCATAACATTTTATCAGTGAGTTATCAAATGAAATAACAAAAGATGACATATTAAACACAATGGTTAAAGACCACATTCTCTAAGCAACAGTATTCTCATTATAAAGTATTTGTACATATCAGAGCTGTATAGCATTACTTCTGCATTAAGTTTATATAAAGACGACAGGTACTCGCATTCTTTTGATGGAAAATTATGCATTCTGCATCTGCAAGTCTTAAAAATAGCAACTCCAACTAAAAAGAAATAATTCTGCTTGTTACAAGACAATTAAAAAAGGTACTTTATTAAAGTTATTTTGTTTGATTTAATTTTCAGATCCTTATTGCTGAACTAATGTTTTCTTTTTTCACCATAAATTAAAAAAAAAAGGAATTGTGTTTTTCCAATGATTTGTGGAAACCTGGAAATTGTAGCAGAAGCTGGATAACTGCATGTTTGTCCTGTTTCCAAAGCTCTCCCTGGGATTCTCCGGCTGGATACTAATAAGCAGACATCTCAGACATCAGTTTGAACAAACTCCAGCGATTCTTTTGTAGATGTATAGTGATTTACACTACATGAGGCCTCTGCTCCTATTTTCCTGCTACCTTCATGCTAATATCACAAGCTCAGTGAAACTAAATACCTGCTAGCATTGAGGTTTTTTGTGAATAGACAAAAACTGTCATAGAAGCCATTTGGGTGCACTGCTGGAGTGCACTTAGGATAATTGAGTTTTTTACTTATGACTTAGCAGCAACTGGCTTTAAAAGTCTTCTTTGAAAAGTCTTAGATTTAGAGCAGAGGAATTTTCTGAGGCTGGACAGGAAGCTGGCAAGCAAGTATCCAAGAAAGGTGTGTGAGCTTCCCAAAACTATGCCCTTCCATCTTGAACAGCAATACTATTGACGACTGAAAGGCCATGTAACACACTCAGTGCCAGTGAACTTTCAAATGTATTTTGATTTCCAGGCAGTCAGAAATTTTTTGCATGGATAAACAGTAGTCACATTCAAGGACATATTCTGCATATTCTGTAATCAACTTGGTCACTGTCTCTGAACACTTAATGTTCTCAGAGACAGCTTTGTCTGCCAGCTACACTGAATACTGAGAATCCTACAAGGTTTCATGAGTTTTTGGTTCATTTATCCCGTGGGAGTTCCACCTCTGCATTAGTCACAGATTCGTGTTATTACTAAGACATAATGGGCATTAGGCACACTATTTGTACCCTCGCTTTGAAACTAAAGCAAACCTCTTCTAAAACTTGGTTGAACATCCGATAGTTGCTGAATTCCAACAGGTACTGAGACTCTTAGAGGAAGATGCAAAGACTTGTCAAATGGAGTCAACAACACTTCTTTTTGACAAAGGTGGTCTAGAGGTGGGTAAGTTTGGGTAGCAGAACTCTGCCTGGTGCACACAGGCCCCATTGCGGACATTTCACATCTCAGAAGTATTCCTAAGAAAGACCAAGAAATTCAAAGCAGCCTTTAGAAGAGAAGAAGGAAAATAGTGAAATGCCTAACCCTGAAATAATTCACCCTGAAATAATTCACCATGACCTGCCTTTCCTTTGGACTGATTACAAAAGAATATATAGTAGTGCAGAAAGAAAACTTAGTGCTCCTGCAGTGTTATTTTTGGCTGGGCTCTTGAATAGTGGCAGTTGAGTAAGTAAAAACTTACATAGTTGCAGCTAGATGAACTCATACAATGATGCAGCTCTCAAGAGCTTTTATGCTTTTCATTTCTATGCCCAAATAAGAGTATAACAATGGCCTCAGCAGAATGAACTCAGAGCTGGCTTATGTCCTGCTCTCCCTCCTAAAGCATATGCTGTGGATACTTCACTCAACCAGATGACAGGTTAGAGCATCAGAAGCAGAGCCCGTCTGTCCCCCTGACTCTGAAGAGGCCTGGCTGCTATCTCAGGTACCTAGAGCTGAACATATGTCCCTTTTCCCTGTCTGTCAGAGAGTGACTAAGTTTAGTTCAAAACGAGGAAGTATCACACTTCCCACAGAGCCAAGTGACAGGAGGATCCCATTCTTTAATTGCACCAGATTGCAGTAAGCCTCATGTCAGCATCTCGGTAATAAATGTTAAATTATTGCCAAGACATGCTACCTGTGGACCAGGACTTAGAAAAATCAGGGCACGGGAAAAGTGACAACCTGCAAAGGGTTGTCAAGATGTCTCTAGTTCAACTTGCATTCCCTTTAGCCTGAAGCAGGAGAGAAACAGCCCCACAACTGATGGTGGGGGACAACACCCACAATCCATGCACATAAAAGGTTTCTGAGTAGGTGAAGACTAGAGAAAATAGGGCTGAATCCTTTCTGTTGGCCTGCAGGAGAAATTATAATTAAATTAGCAGGCCTATTATGACCATCAGGCTGTCCTATCTGGCCTTGAATTAATGCATGAGTTTAAGATGTCAAGTTGTAGCTTTAATGGAATTTATCTCTAAACCAAAATGTTGCTTGAAAATTTTGAGTGGAATATAACAGCTGTCAGTTCTTCACACACAAGTGATTTTACCGGCGCATGCTCAAGCACCCTTTTTTTCTCTTTCCCCCCACTCCTTTTCTTTCTCCAAGATCCCTGGAGAAGAAATTGAAGATAGTGCTTTACTTAAAATTCACATGCCAACAACACATCAGTATCTGAATACAAGAGAAAACTCAGAAACTGACATGTGAATTTATTTTAAATACAGCTACAAATGAGATAAATATACCAACACCACAATAATTCTATGTCAAAAGCACACAGACAAGATTTTCACTTGCAAAAAAATCATGAATTTAAGGGAAGAAAGTGGCTGAACATGACCTAAGCAATTGCACTTCAACTGAGAACTGTTCCATTCCTATCTTAATTATAATCAATCCAAAAAAAAAAGGCTACATACAGTTAGACAAACTATGTTCTAGTAATAGATATATTATCCATCAGTAGAAGACAAACAAAGAAAGCCTGCCAAGATATCATGCTTATTTCAGCTTTCTATGGGTGTATTTTATTTTCCTTCTGTGCAGTTGCTCCCTCTGTATTTTTCGTTCATGAGACAAGGATGTTGTACTCTGGGACAAAGTGCTAAACAGCTTTACCACAAACACTGCTGTTACTCTGCTATCACTTTTTCTGCTGTTTCCAGGCTCAATAGCATATTATTTCATCCTAAACAAACTGAGTAAAAGAATGGACAGTAACTTTTGGACATTTCTCTTTTAAAAACAAGCTTGCATTTTATATGTCATATGAAACTCAGCAATTGTATACTGTTTTATTCTAACCAAAGGAGAGAATAAGTAGTGTGAAGATAATATTAAATGGAGAAATCTCCTAAATATATATGATAAAAGCAACTTTATAAGTGTTTGAGTCCACCCTGCATGTTTCCATAACAGAAATAGCCTCCATTGCCATAAAAAAACCTGGATTTTCTTGGAATAAAAGAATCTCAGAAAGCAGGTAAAAAGCAATTGAAGCTCTTAAAAAAAATTCCAGTTAGTAGGATCCACTTCAAAAATTTTATAGAATTATTTTCTTTCTGTCTACCTCATGAAAGAGAAGTTGTTATACGTCACATACCAGGAAGACATAATAAATACAAACACGGAGATTTAGGACATTAATCTGGTGGTGGGTCTATTCCAGAATGCTGATCTCCATCTGCTTGGGGTAACAGCAATACTGCTGCATATTCAAAGATGAGGGCAGTAAGCATGAGTCATTAACAAATTACTCTTGCATACATGTACATTGAACACCCACAGACCCAAATACACATTGGTAGCACACCCATCACTTGCTCTAACTCAGCGTTACACAGTAGCAGAAAAAGTCATGGGCAAGGATATCTTATTGTAAAACTCAGCTTTTGAAGAATTGGTAGCAATTTCAATACATGAAATTGAAGTTAATAAAAACAGATTTCAACTAAGTAATCAATTACCTGTAAATATCTTAGCACTTTCATCTCTCCAAAAGACTATACTCAGCATTCTACCAGAGCTACAGAGAGGCCTGTTAGCACTCAAGTGGAAGAAAAACATGTAGTCTCTTCATAGAATCATAGAATAATTTGGGTTGGAAAAGACTGTTTTAGGTTATCTTCTCCCAGTACCCTTGCCATGACCTCTTCAACAGGATCAGGCTGCTCCATTGAATATTTTCAGTAATGATGATTCTACCACCTCTCTGGGCAACTCCTTCCAGTGATTCATCCCCCTTAGCATAAAATACTTCTTCCTTATATGAATCTATCCTCTTTTACTTTAAGGCATTACCCCTTTTCCTGTTGCAACATGCCCTATTGAAAAGTCTGTTCTCATATTTCTTAAGTATATCTAAGTGTTAAAAGGCTGTAATAAGGTTTACCTCAGAGAATTCTCTTATCACCTTGTATCTGTTTTTGCTAGTGATGCTCAGAGAGAAGTATTTTTCAGAGAGAAAATGTCTGATACACACTCTGACTGATCAGTTGGTTGATATTGCCTCCAAATATCTAAGGATCTTTAAGTTGTACTTCATGTCACCTAGAAAGTCATGTGCAAAGAGTGCTCTGCCATGCACCTGCGGGTGGGACTGTGCATGTGCAGCAGGGGTATCACAGTTTAGGCAGGCTCTCTTGGAGGAGTGGCAGTTGAGGACAGAAGGAGTAGCAGCAGTTGCTATATGACTTGGTATGCATCCTTGTTCAGAGCTCCTACTTCATCAAAGCTTATCAGAAGAGGGCCCAACAAAAGATGCTCCAAGCAAGCTCCAGTATGAGACTGCATGCAGAAAAACCTGAGCCCAGAGACCATACAGAAGGCACACACTCCACAGACAATATCTGGAATCCAGATGCTCACTACTAAGTTATGCACAGATCTTGTTCAGAGCATCAGAAATGCCCCACAGCAGGAAAAGAGGGCTTGGAGAAATTAGTGTTTTTCTTTTTACAGCTTACTCTCCCGTAAACAGAGCAGGCTGATGCTACCAGGACCAAATCATGTATGATGCTACGCACACACTAAAGCCTTTTCTGCCTTTAGTGGAAAGCAGCAGTGACTGAAATGTTAATAGTAACAGCAAGGAAATATCCCTGCACAAGGGTGGTAGTGAACTCTATCTTTCAGTTCCAGTCAGCAATCTCAAGGGAATTTGAAATGAAACTGGAAATATAAAGAGAAGTAATACAGCAAAACCTGCCTGAACTGAGACGAATGAAGGGTAGGAATTGTTTAGCTTAACAAAGCAAAGCAAAGACTGGAGAGGATATGTTTGCCATCGATAAACTGATTTAAGCATTGGGGGAAGAACAGAATTATTTAGGTTAAAGGAGAGTGTAAGCACAAGAATTAGTTCAAATAAGCTTTGAATATAAATTTAAGCCAGAATTTAGCATCTGGTTGCACTTAATAGGCGAAAGGAGGACAAAACCCAGCTGTACTTTTATGCTTAAATTCAAGAAAGTTCTTAAAATATCAAGGTCTCTTAAGAGAATAGGAGAAAAGAAAGGTGAAGAGCACTATCATTCTTGGCGAACTTCTGTGTAAGCCATTTTTCAGCAGTGAATGGTCAGACTGTTTAGTTTGTGAAAGTTTCTGCTTGTTTAACACATGGAGACGTACAAATGTAATAAGCACAAGTCAGTGTGATGAATACTATAAACACATTGAGCTCCTGAAAAATCAGACACATACATTTTTGGTCATTGTCTCTAAACAATTCCCCAGAAATGTGAAAAACACAACTTTTTACCTGGATATGC
>VZTY01011877.1:8585-20280 GCA_013400935.1 Turnix velox | reverse complement strand
CAAGATGCTGAGAAGCTGGGTGTGATAAGAATGACAAAGACTTAGATTTATTTTTGTGAACAGAGGGATTGATATATGCCAAACTGCTAAGGTTAATGGCTTCCAGGAAAGATATAAGTTTATATCTTCAACTTGCTTTACATATTTATAAATATGAATGAAATCACCCCTCGGCCTCCTCCAAGCTAAAGAGACCCAGCTCCCTCCACCGTTCCTCATAAGGGAGATCCTCCAATCCCTTCATCATCTTTGTGGCTCAGTGCTGGACTTTGTCTCCCTGTCCTTCTTGAACTGAGGGCCCCAGAACTGGACACAATACTCCAGATGTGGCAGGGCAAAGTAGAGGGGGAGGAGAACCTCTCTCATCCTGTTGACTGTGCCTCTTCTAATACACCCCAGGATGCCATTGGCTTTGGCCACAAGGACACACTGCTCTCTAACAGCTCAGTCCCCAACTTACACTGATACACAGGGTTGCTCTTCCCCAGATGCCAGACATGGAGGTAAGAGTGATAGGCCTGCGGTTCCCCAGGTTTTCTTCTTTTCCCTTTTTAAAAATTCAGACTGTTTCCCCTTTCCCTCCCTTGTTATATTTCATTCATGTATTTCTCCCTGCCCAACTCTTCAGCCTGTCCAGGTCTCACTGGATGGCAGCGCAGCCTTCTGGTGTGCCTGTCACTCCTCACAGCTCTGTGCCATCAGCAAACTTTCTGACTGTGCACTCTAGACCCTCATCCAAGTCACTGATGAATATATTTGAATAGTGCTGGTACAGTACCGATCCTTGAGGGACTCCACCAGACACAGGCCTCCATCTGGACTCTACCTCATTGACCACAACTCTCTGGCTTCTTTACCTCAGCAGCTTACAGTCCACCTCACTACCCAATCATCTAGACCACATTTCCTCAGTTTAGCTGTCCAAGATTCTGTGGGAGACAGTATCAAATGCTTTACTGAAATCAAGATAGACCACATCCACTGCTTTACCATCTACCCACTTAATTATGTGTTCAAAGAAGGTCATCAGGTTGGTCAAGCTTGACTTCCCCTTGGTGAATCCATGTTGACTGTCCTTATGACTGCCCCTAATTACCTGCTTATCCTTGATATGCCTAGAGGCAGCACCAAGGATAAGTTGCTCCATCACATTTCCAGGGATGGAGGTGAGGCTGACCAGGTTTCCAGGACCTACTTCTTGCCCTTTTTGAAGACTGAAGTGGCATTGGCTTTCCTCCAGTCCTCAGGCTCCTCTCCTATTCCTATGTGAGTTTTGTTGCCTATCTTACGCTTATGCACATTGAGGCAATTCTTAGCCCAAAAAAAAGGAGGGCTTAAGAAGTTTCTGTGTTAAAGTGTATCTTTATACTGGTAATTTAATGTTATCATGACATTGTGCAAGACGAAGTTTTACACAGATTAAACCTACAGCAGCTATGGCACCACCTGGAATACTCCTGTCTCAATTCTATTGGCTGTAACTATTCACAGGCATTCCCAATCACATGCTGTACATCTCATCCAGTTTCCCATGTGACCTAGAGGTTATAATTTCATAAAAAGGAATTTTTTCTATTTCTTATTAAATTCAATCTACCCATAATCTTCATCCAGCTCTGTGACTGATGGTAGCAAGTAATGTTTTCCCATATAAAAATAGCATACAATGCGTTACATGATTTTACTCTGAGACAGCTGATCCCCTCAAAAAAAAACACATCTATTAAACTGTCCAGATCAGTTCCTGAAAATATTGTCAGAAGAGTGTATCTCTTGATGCTCACGTATGCCTTCAGTTTTACTGAATGCTTACAAATGACAGTCAACCTAGAGTGGGTTTCTTGTCACTTGCTCAGTTCAAGAGCCCATGGGTGAGGCTGGCTGAAACAGGAACTACTTCATCTAGATTTACCCATGCCTTTGAAAAATGAGAGCTAGGAAGGAAATTCACCATATTCCTAACCAAGTGGTCCTTGGTTAATTCTGCAAGGGAACTTGGAATTCCATGATCCTCAAGGGCTTTTGAAATAGTCCAGCATGCTCTGTGCCAAGTGTCTGATGTGAGAATGATTTCCCCATTTCTCATTATGTATGAATGCCAGTGCACTGTGCAGCTCCAGTGCACAGTTGATTATCAAGGTCAGAATGAGAAACTGAAGGCATTCCTTTTCTTAGCATCTACTGTAGTTTCCTCTCAACAGTATTTCCTTTGCAGATTTCTATGAGCTGGAAAACAGAAGTTACTGGAACAAAGCTTATGTATTTTACCATGTAAGGCCCTGAGCATTGTGTAGCTTCTACATATTCAATATATATAGACAAAAGGTAAATATTAGATTTTTAATAGTTTCCACTAAAGTCTCTTAAACAGTACAAAGAACATTGTTTGTCCTGCTTGTGATGCAATGAATCTTTTGTTGGTACAATCATTAAGTTTATCAGGGTCCCTTTGGACTGAAGTGCACTACTGCTGGCTGAGCCAGCTACTTCTTCTGATTTAGTATTGTTCACATATTTTCTGCTGATGTCTTACCTAATCACTGAGCAAGCTTTTGAGCAATATAGTCCTCAGTAGAGACCTAAGTAGGTATTCCAGACAGATGTCAGGAAAAGTTATTTACCATGAGAGTGGTAAGGCACTGGAACAGGTTGCCCAGATAGGTGGTGGAGGCCCCCATCCCTGAAGACATTTAAGACCAGGCTTGGTGAGACTCTGAGCAACCTGATCTAGTGCAAAATGCCCCTTCTTTCTGAAGGAGAGGTGGACTAGAGGACCTATCAAAGCTCCTTACAATCCTATGATTCTATTGATTACTTGCCTGTGATTTTGTTTGTCCAGCCCATTTACAATCTGTATAACAGTCTTTTCATCCTGCCTATCACAATCCTGCTTCCAAATGAGACTGCTGCAGAAACCAGACTCAAAAGCCTTACTTAATTTAAGTCACTTTACATCCTCCACCCTCCTCTCATTCACATAGCCACTCATTTCATCGTAGAAAGCATTTGGGCTAACCAAGCGCATTTTTCCCTTGCTAAATCCACATTGACTTTTTCTGATTACTTTCTTGTCTTTGTCAAACTAAACAGAATGCATCTTTTTACTTTTGGGAATTAATAAAGGAAATTAAGAAATGAGATTTTACAAACTACTGAATAAGGGTTATTAAGAAATTACAAATTAAGAAACAGTGAAACTTTTAGCTGCAACAAGTTTACCCAAGCTAAAAATAAGAAACTTTCATTAAAGTGAAACACATGGGAACAGGAAATCATTTTACATCACCACCTTGCAGGCTTTGAGGCAGATACATGGCAGATACAGGTAGAGAACATATTCTGCTTCAGAATATAATATTCATGATGGCATACCAGTCATCATTTTCTGCAACATCAGAAGAATATCTCTAAATTTTCAGAATTGTGGGAAAACAGACATCTGTGCTGTTGGACAAACCAGGTTGCCAATATATTTGAATCTGTTTGCAGGATTTGACACAGATCGTTTTTACAGAAAAGGACAACTAAGAAAGCTGTTTCTGAAATTAGACACAAAGTCAAACAAGAGAACAGGTAAAAATCCTTTCCTCTGAGAAACAAACATGTACAGACCCAAAGTTTGCCATTTATCAGCACTGCCTGATGACACAGAGGAAAGTCTCTTCTCATTTTTATTTATTCAGGCAGTTCAAAGACCAGTTCTACAAATATGAAAGCTACAGTGAATTTAAGATGCAGAAAGCCTTTTTCTATTTTCCACTTTCTTCACCTACATGATTAAGATGCAAAAAGATAGGACTTACTGGTTCTCAAAAATTTCATGGAAATATTAATTTCTTCAGTTAAATATTTCTGGTGATGAAAATAGAAGAGAATGATTTTCTGATAATAATACTGAAATACTTGAACGTAGATAAAATTTATGTTAAATTGCATAGTTGCTCAGATAAATATTGCATATCACAGAATCACAGTATCACACAGTGTCAGGGACTGGAAGGGACCTCAAAAGATCATCTAGTCCAATCCCCCTGCCATAGCAGGAACACCCAGATCAGGTCACACAGGAAGGCATCCAGGAAGGCTTTGAATATCTCCAGTGAAGGAATCTCCACAGCCTCTCTGGGCAGCCTGTTCTGGTGTTCTGTCACCCTTATTGTGAAAATGTTTTTTCTTATATTTATGGGTAACCTACTATGTTCCAGTGTGCACCCATTGCCCCTTGTCCTTTCATTGGAAGTCACAGAGAATATCTTTAGAGAAAGCAAAATATACTTACTAAAAATTCTCTATAAGCCATAAATAAGCTGTACAATGATTTTATCAGCAGAGGAAAATCATACTTGCTTTGTGGAAGTAACTAAAATTACCCATGAAAAACAAGGTAATGAGGTCCATTAAAGCAAGATTTCCTGCTTACTGACTTAAATCGTTATTAAAATTATTAAAGGTCCTCCACCCTGCTTTTTTTGTTATCAAGCTGTGCTCTTCCCATTAAAAGTGTGGGTACAGTAAGTGTTCAATATATGTATTTTGCTTACTCCTGTGAAACGGTTTGGAGACTACTCTAAGATCCTAATATATTTCTTACATAAAGTAGCTAATTACTGTAAATGAGGGAAAATAGATCTTCAAAAAATGGCTTATATCCTGGACTAGGATGTGTGCTTCTGCTTTCAGAAGTAAACTTTTAAACACAGTAAGAGAAATGTCAGAAAGATGGAGAAACTCAGATGTGTTCCGAACTCTTGCTCTTGATTAATTTCACTTTGTCAAAAGTCAGAAAGAGACTGTGCAATGATGAACTGTCACTATTTCTTGTTCCTCTTTTCCTTTTTTCTTTCTTTTTTTCTTGTTAATTTCAGTCAAAATTATTGAGATTACTTACATTTTGGCTCACAGCTCAATCCAGGTCTTTAAAAGAAGGCTAGGTTCTCTGATGGTATAAATTATATTCACAAACTATTTCATCCTATTCTGTAAAATTCAGAGGTCTTTTTCTTCACTTATTAAAGCAGTATACTGAACTTCCCCCTCTGCAAGGTGATCAGATGCCATCAAAGCAGATTATGATTGCATTTGTCAGAATTAAACTCACCTTGGATGTGCTTTTCTTTCCAGGGAGTAAGATGAGTAGCTTAACTTTCCCTTGGGATAAACCTGTTCTGCAAAGACATAAAAGATGCAATTTTCAGCTTGCAGTGGCTAACTGCTTTTACAGAAGAATGTGAATGGAGTAAAACAAGGCACAGATTTTTTAGTAGGGGTTATTTTGGGCAGAAGCTGAGCAAGGTGGCTATTAGCTCCTGTAGGAACTGGCAATGTCAGCGAAGCACTTCATCTCCCCAGTCTGGCATATAGTCTGCAGCCCACTCCCAGATGTACCTGTATGAGTGTTTTGGTTTGTGTCTTTGTACTTTTGAAATGAATATCCTGCTCATCCCCACATGTTTTGGTTCAGAGCTCCCAGAGGGTACAGGCTTCTTTCTATTCAAATAATGCTAGACCAGAAAGGAAGCACAAGGTATAAACTTCGGTAATGCAGTATCAGGTTAGTGTTTTCTAACAGCTTTTTGTGTTGTACTACGGATCTTTTGCACATATAATGGCAACATGAACAAATACTTAACATAGATAATGAATATCCAGAGCTAAGAATGCTGTATAGCTAAAATATCCTGACAAATAAGATAGGGCACTGTGGAGAGTTAATTTAGAGTAAAACCCCTCTGAAATTCCAACATCACAGGTGTCCTGGTTTGAGGTAAAACAGGGTAAATTTTCTAATTTGCAACTTCACTTTTCAGCTAGGCCTCTTCTGTCTGACTAAACTCTGAAATTAACTGAACATTGTTCACACACGGTTCGCTCCCAGACTGATAAGACCTGATAAGACCAGGGAATGGTATGCAAGAAGCTCTTATTTTCATTATTCACTATGGTGATCAAGGTCAGAAAGTTTGTCATCCACCCTACTGGGGGGCTGGAAACAGAAAGACTTAGAGAGTCCCACCTGCAAGGAGGAGCGGACAGGGCAGGTGACCCAAAATTGACCAACAGGAGTATTCCATCCCATCTGCCCCATGCTCAGTATAAAAACTGAGGGATCAAAGGGTCAGGTCCTTCTCTTTCTTGCCCTTCCCTTCTTTCTTCGATGGCCGACATCTAGGAAAGACTCTGCCTTTGACCCCAATCTGAGCACTCCTGAATCCAGATCTGGCATCTAGCTCCTGACTGAACTGGCCTCAGCCTGGGACTCTCCATGCGTCTGCATTACCCTGGGAGCTTGATATGGTTTTGTAAACATTGTATACCTTTTTATCTTTTCCTTTTAATTTTATCTATTATTTCATTATGTATTAAAGTAGTTTGGAATTCTTCTAAACTCACAAATCTCCTCATTCCTTCCTCTCCTCTCTTCTGAGAGAGGAGGGGGGGCCATCTGTCATTTGGGGGGTCCTTTTGGGCCTAAACCAGGACAACAGGCACAAGGCAGAGTGACCTAAGACCCTTTCCAAATTTCCATTCAATTTTATGGTGGGTATTTGATCTAAGATGATCTTTCAGAGATGGTTTGCTTTCCATCCTATTGATTAAATAACTGCATATTGCAGCATACATACAATTTCTAAGATTAAATACATGATGAACTATTATTAACTGTGTTCATTTTGTGCAGTTTGCCTTTAGATAGCCATTTGTTTCCTGGTCTAGAGACTCACTAAGTATCTTTGCTGTAGTTAAGTCCTTAACCCATTAAATTTACTTCATGGACTCAGGTTTCCAGTGGTTAAAGTGTGATTTGTGATCTGTCATGAGAAATGAAGGCAATTGATCTTATTATTCCTCTCATTTTAAGGTCCACCCCTAGGTTTTACCTAACATCTCCGTTTTACACTTTTTAATATCTACCTCACATATGGATTTATAATTGCTAAAGTGAAATTTATTTATAGACACTGTCACAGAGTTTTTCATGACGAAAAGTCTCTGTCATTGACACTCTTGGATATTTTCACGTTTGTTTTTTTCTTTTGAGTCAAAGTTTACAAACTACACAACTTACAAAATCTACATTTTAAGCAGGTTGCTTTAGAAATACATCACAAACCCAAGTTGTTATCAGATCTTACATACACCTGTTTATATTTCATTAGTTTGTCTACAAAATATATCAAAGATGCACTTGTTTCTATTTCCCTTTTCCTTTTTGTATGCAGAGAACTTGTTAGTATGTTCTCAACTACACAGTGCCCTGAGTATTCTGTTTGTCAGGATATTTAACTATAAAGTGCTCTTAGCTCTGGATATTCATTATCTATGTTAAGTATTTGATCATGGTGCCACTATATGTGCAAAAGATCCTTAGTACAACTCAAAGAACTATTAGAAAGTTTAGCCAAGTCCAAATGAAACAGCAGAGGCAGTCCTTAAATGCTGACACAAGTCCAGTTATCCATATCATTACATTAAATTAATGTTTAAATACAGAATGGGTATTTAAGTAGACAAGCTGATGAGCTTGAAATTCATTAAAACTAAATGTTCAACAGAGAAACATAGTGAGGGGATTACAGCCTTAACTAAAAATCAATGATTTAAATTATTTTACTTTTTGCAAAGGATAGCTGCAATAATAAATAATTGCATGAAATATATAATTTGATATAAAATACAAGAAAGCTACATTGATCTCAGAGAATTATTACATGATTTCTGTTTTAAACTCCAATACCACAATATGTTTAAAATCAAAACTGAAATGCATATGATTGCTTTATGTTGAAATGTAATACTTTTTATGTGATCAGAAGCAACTATAACAAATATGTTATCCCAGAAAAGACAGCAATCTTTCCTCAAAACATGATGAGTTTCATGTTAAATTTTTTTTAATTTTGTTTGCTTTCACTTTTTCAATTTCTTGGAGAAATTTTGATTGTGACAAGATTTTGCACAGAGATAATATGGTTTGATAGTGTTTTCTCAAGTTTTGTATGGAAATTTATTTTTATATTTAATTTTATCTTACAATTCTTCAGTTTTTTACAAGAAATAGTTCTGTTTTCCTAGACTTTAATTCAAGAAATACCACATGGTATATAAGGACAATGTATATGTATGTGTGCATAAAATATGTCATTTAGCTTGATTTGTTTATATACAATAGAATCATAGAATCGGGGGTTGGAACTCGATGATCTTTAAGGNCTTTCTGGGCAAAGTGTTCCAGTGTTTCACCACTCTCACAGTAAATAACTTCTTTCTTCTATCCAGCCTAAATCTCCCCTCTTCCAATTTGCATCCATTAATCCTAGTTCTGCCATAATGTATCCTATTAAAAAGTCCTACCCCTGCCATTCTGTAGGCCCCCTTCAGGTATTGATAAGTCACTATGAGGTGCTCGCTGAGCATTCTTTTCTCCAGGCTGAACAACCCCAACTCCTTCAGCCTGTACTCATTAGGGAGTTGCTCCAGCCCTCTGGTAATCTCTGTGGCACTCATCTGGACCTGCTCCAACAGCTCAATGTCCTTTTTGTGTTGGGGGCTTCAGGACAGTACACAGAGCCCAGTAGAGGGGTAAAATCATGTCTCTTAAACTGCTGGTCACACTTCTCTTGATGCGCCCAGGATTTGGTTGGTCTTCTGGGTTGCAAGTGCACAGTGACAGCTCACATTGAGTTTCTCATACACTGGCAACCCCAAAACTTTCTCTTCAGGGTTGCACTCAAGCCACTCTCCACCCATCCTATATCTGTGCTTGGGGTTGCTCCAACCCAGGTGCTCTAATAACCAGGTATTTTAATAATATTTTACAGAATATGTTTAACATGATTATGTTGAATACATTCTTAATGTGTAAGATATACATAAAAAGATACTAAAGTGATTAAATAATTATCGTACAAATTCTTCAGCTCTAGAAATTAGAAAAGATGTCCTGACTTGACCACTCTGCCGTGCAATGAAGCCTGGTTAACCAGCAAACCTCCAGTTTTGGAGGTTTGTGTCACTGGAAGGTTGCACTAATGCTACCAAAACTGAGTCCTCATAAAGGCCTAAAGGTGGTTAGCTACCTAACAATGAATGCAAATTTGCATGCATGTATTTGGTCATGAAATAGTCATGTGAAGTTACTGAACCAGAAGCAGTATATGAGAAGGAGTCACACAAAGTATCTTTTAAAAATAACAGTCTCAAGATCTCACAATTTATCAAAATACAACACAGACAGGACTAGAAAAGCTACTTCTCTTCAATGCTTTATAGTTTCTCTTTATTAGATAATTTTCTTCTCAAAACAGTATTTCTAGCAACAGGAAGCAGTACTGTGAAAACAGCTGCTGTCAGCCACTGTTAAGTTGTGCCTAGGCTATTCTCCCTGCAGCCAATGATAAGGCACCAATCCATCTCATGGATCTTGATAAACCTGACCAGAGTGGAATTAAGGACATGACAATAAGCTTGATAAGTGATTGAGATCCTGAATGACATCAAAGAGGTTGAGAGGGCAAGGAAACACAACAGTAATGGGAGACTGCAATTACCCTTCCATATAGTTTGAACAGTTGTCCTATCAGGTCAATAAGAGAAAACTAAATCCTTTGATACCATAAATGGCTGCTCTGTAGAAGAGTTAGAGAGGGAACTTCAAAAGGAGAAATAAGAATCAACATCTCATCTGGTCTTGAGTGCACCAAGAGACTGTTTGAAATGTTAACATACAGAGTCACAGTGATGACTGACACTTCAAATTCTTTGCATGATCTACAGAAGCAAAAAAAAATCTAGCGCTTAGTTCAAAGTTGCAAGAAATTGAGATTTACTAAGAGAAGAAAGACAAAAAACACCTTTGTAAGTGACACAGACAACTAAACATCACTCTAATGTAGGCACAGAGAAAATATTTACTGCTTCTCACAAAAGCCCCCATTAGGAATCCTTTCAGAAAGCCTCCATGCCAGAGGAATGATGTACTGAAATGCACAAAATACAAAGACATTCTTTTAAGTTTAGGATAGAGACTTAAGAAAGGTTAAAAAGCAACTTGATAAACACTCAAAACTCCTAGTAGGAATAGGGCTGGTAGACAAGATTTCACAACATGTTGGGTAAATAGACTAAACCAAACAGTAACAGATTTCTAGAATCAGATGGTATCCACCTTTCAGGTTCCACAGGGACACCAGCAATTACCATTCATCAAGTATGGCCCACTCTCCTCTCTTAAGAGAGAGGATAGAAAGGAATAAAGATATTTATGAGCTTAGATATATTCTAAACAACTTTAATAGATAATAAAATAATAAATAAAGGGGAAAGGAAGAATGTAAAAAGGTATACAATTTATACAAAACCATATCAAGCTCCAAGAACGATGATCACATCCCCAGCAGACATAGGGAAGGTCTCAGACTGGGGTCAGTTGGGTCGGGAGCTGGACACTGGATCTGGAGTCAGGAGTGCTGAGACTGTGATAAAAGACAGATGGACAGACAGAATCTTTCCTAGGCATTTGTCATAGAAGAAAGAGAGCTCAATGTTTTTTTACTGAGCACAAAGCAGATGGGATGGAATACTTCTGTTTGTCAATTTTTGGTCACCTGCCTTGTCTGCTCCTCCTTGCAGGTGGGACCACTCTATGTATTTCCACTTCCAACCCTTGGTGGGGCAAATGATGAATTTTCTGACCTTGTTTGCCATAGTGATAAATGAAAATAAAAGCCTCTTGCTTACTACTCCTTAGCATATCAGTCTGAGAGTGAACAGTTTTTGAATAATGTGCAGTTAATTTCAGAGTTTAGACAGACAGTAGAGACTGAAAAGTGAAGATACAAACTAGAAAGTGTGCTCTATTTTACCTCAAACCAGGACAGTTGTATGTCAGGATTTAAATGTTCTCTCCCTTCTTTTTGTAATCCATCAAAATGAAAGATTAAACTATACAGTTAAATGGATTTTAAAAATGGCCTTCTTCTTATTTTTCTAGTAGGAGAGAGGAAAATGAGTAAGCAAAAACAACAGAAGTGTAGCATGTGATCTACTGAGAACAATGAGTGTTGTGCTCACTCACGTGTTCAAGTGAGAGAGCCTGGATCAACTACATCAATATATGTTATGAAAGAAATATTCTGAGTCCTAAATAGGCTATTACCTAAACTTCAGGCCTCAGAAATAAGAATCTAATTGAAAAATTTTAATTATGTTTAAAGCGATGACTATTGTAAAATATCTATAGTCCCTGACTTGTTTGCACAGAGTCAATATCACTAAGGCAAAGCAGCACATCAAAGATTTATGGGACAGTAATAGGAAATTAAACCTAAATTGATTCAACAAATTACTGTGCATAAGGACAAGTTGAATAATCTAAAAAATCAATATGAATAATCTGTGTAACCGGAGAGTACAGAAGAAAAGCATAGGTTAATGCATAGGTTAATGATTATTGCATATGTATTTAGTGACAAACTTGAAGCAATGGTTGTTGCATTAAAATATGAATATAAGATATTTTAAAGTCTATTAGAAGAGTAAGGGTAAGAAACAGACGCAGACAGTTCATCTATCTGAAAACTGCTCTACAGCCTAAAATCTGGACGACACTTTTGCAGAGGAACATCTGCAAAACTTTTCATGCTACTTCTGTGCCTTAATAGAAACACTGTAAAGGCAAAAAGGTCCCAGGATGTTA
>VZTY01011873.1:31614-43156 GCA_013400935.1 Turnix velox | reverse complement strand
ATTCTATGATTCTATGAGGTGATGTTTCAGAAATATGACCACAACCTATGCAAAGTCTTGAGCTGAACCAGCAACAGAGTCCCTTCAAGATGGACCGGTTTGGTGGAGAGTTTACAATGGAGAAACTGAACCTTTTAAAGTCCATGTGTGGTGCCTGCATTCTGTCTGAGATGGGTTTTAAGTCTGTTTGGAGGTTTCCTTGCAAACATGGCAAGCCATGAGCTCAAGCAGCCATCAGGGTGCATCTGCTTAACCTATATTCAAACTCTACTAATTTTTCTCAGACCTCAAGGGATCTGTTTTGCAGAAACATTATCTCCCTTAGATTTAGGAAAAACATCTGCCTACCAACCTCTTGGCAGCTGCTCCTGCTTCATTTGATTTCTGCCTTTTTTACCCACCCTGTGTAAAAAGTGGTTTTCTTATTATTTAGAATTATAAAATGTGTTGAGCTGGAAGTGACCTTTAAAGGCCATCTAGCCCAACCTCTCTTCAGTCAGCAGGGACATCCTACACTAGATCAAGTTGTTCAGAGCCTCACCAAGCCTGCCTTTGAATTTTGTCTCCAGAATGGAGCCTCTACCACCTCTCTGAGCAACCTGTTATGGTGCCTCATCACTCTCATGTTGAAGAACTCCTTCATAATGTCTCATCTAAACTTGCCCTGCTCTAGTATAAAGCCATTACCCCTCATCCTATTGCTCCATGCCCTTGCAAACAATCTCTCCTTGCCTTTCTTGTAAGGCCTCATCATGTTCATGGTGAAGAACTTCTTCCTAATGTCCCATCTAAATCTGCTCTTCTCCAGTATAAAGCCTTTGCCCTTCATACTGTTACTCCATGCCCTTGCAAACAGTCTCCCCGCCTTTCTTGTAGGGCCTCATTACTCACATGGTGAAGAACTTCTTCCTAATGTCTCATCTAAACCTGCCCTGCTCTAGTATAAAGCCATTGCCCTTCATACTATTGCTCTGTGTCCTTGCAGACAAGACAGTCTCTCCTTGCCTTTCTTGTAGGTCCCCTTGAGATACAACCATCACCTGCACTGCAGGCTTTGGAATTCATTGTTTGCCCAGTGCAGGTCCAGCTTGACTTTGTGCCTGGGGTCTTTGGGAAACTTGCTGTTTGAGGTTAAAACAGGCTCAGTTTGAAATTCCTTGCAAGGACCTCCAGAGTTGCTAGTGATGGTGAGGCCCAAGGTGAGCTTATAGCAGGTATCAAATCCACCTTTCAAGCCAAGAAGTTCCCACTAGTGGAGCACAACGCTGTGGTCTACTTAAGTTTTGTAAACCCTTAATGAGTCACTTGATCTCAGCCAGCTCAGTTCACTTACATGGAAAGGGCTCCTGTTTCTCCTGGTGGCGTTGACTTTGGCTGGTGGAGCAGGGGAGCTCCAGTGACTGATCCTTCCTACACTCCCCTTGCACAAGGCTATGGCAAGCCCCATGGACTCATCTCGGATTCCTTCGGGAGGTGGTGACAGAGCTCCACCTTAATGAGTTCATCGCCCTGCCAGCATTCTTCCCACACCCAGGTGCCCATCTTGGCAAAGCTTCGTCCCACCAACCCTCTGCAAAAAACCTTCCCCAGGCTTTTAACAGGCTGCAGATCTCGGGATGCCCGCCCAGCTCCTCATTTTCAGTTGGCTTTCAGTTGACGCTTGTGTTTACCAGCAGAACCAAGCCTGCTGGTTTGGTGTTGGGGAAGGAAAGGAGTTGGAGACACACAGCAGGATTGGGGGAAGGGAGCACCAGGTGAATTGCCAGGGCTTCCACTTGGCCAAATTTTGTACAAGTCATCCAGTTCTGCAGGTGGGTGGAAGGAGGTCCCACTGCCCGAGGCTGTGGTGAGTATTGTACCAGCTCTGTTTACCAAAGCCCTGCTCAAATGGCTGCAGAACTGCATCACATCTTTGTTTTTCTCCTGGCTTCTGGATCTCATGTCCTGGTCATGGAGTTAACACTTACCCAACAGAGCTACTCAGACTCCTGGTATGAATCCAGCCTTGGATGGATGCACATCTTGCAAAATAGTTTCAGTGCTGAGTGTGCTCTTGGCATTGCCTCCCCCCACACAAGGTGCTCCAACTTTCCACCATGGCTTAATAATTTAGCTGTTTATCTCCATTTCAAGTTATCCTGAGCTCCATCAGAAGTGCTTGCAACGGGTCCCTCACTTTTACTCATCTGATGCTGCAGGTTTCCCCTCTGTGCAAGGCAAGTGCATGTTGTCATCTTCTGGAGATACACCTTCTACACCTCTGGTGTCCAGGAGTGTGGAAGTTAGTGGAGATCAGAACTTTGCAGAGAGCAGCTGGGGGACACAGCTATTTATATTAATTTAAGATAAATGGGGAGCTCCTCAAACATCTCATTTTGCCACCACGTTGCAATAGGGTAATGGTTTTAAACAAGGGCAGGTTTATATGAGATATTAGGAAGTTCTTCTCCATGAGGTTGATGAGACACTGGCACAAGTTGCCCAAAGAGGTGGTGGAGGCCCCATCTCTGGAGACATTCAAGATCAGGCTCAATGAGGCTCTGAGCAAGCTTCTCTAGTGCAAGATATCCCTGCTTACTGCAGGGGGTTTGGGATAGATGACCTCTGAAGTTCCTTCAAACTCATTGCATTCTATGAATCTGTGATTCTAACACATCCCATGATGCCTTTCCTACACTCATGCATCTGGGTGTCCTCAATGATGTGCCTGGGAGAAGGTAGTAAAAACAGGTAGCTATTCAGCCTGGGTATTAGTTTTATCAGCTTAAGGACTAAAAAGCTGTGGTAGTTCCCATCAGATGTGCTTCAAGAAATCACTGGGCTGGGCCAGTGTCACTCATTTGCTGGGAACAAGGGCTGATTTGTTCTCTGCTGGCGTTACCAAGAGTGAAATTGAAGGAGGGAGGTGAAGTGATTGGTGCCAGGTCACAGAGCACCTCAGGGGCAAAGCTGAGATGGGAACGGGCACCTCTGAGCTCTCTCGGCTCCCCTCCAAGCAGACAAAGCTGGTGCTGGAGCCATCTGAGGCCAAGAAGGTCAGTAACTGTGGACAAGAGTCACCTGATGATGCAAAAAGGGAAAATTTCTTCTGCTTTTTTAAGCTTGAGGTCTAATCCTGGCTTTAATAGTGATGTCTGTTATAAAATACACCTTTGAACCTCCTTCATAGAATCATAGAATGGTTTGGGCTGGAAGGGACCTTAAAGATTATCTAGTTCCAAACCCCCTGTCATGGGCAGGGACCCACTAGACCAGGTTGCTCAGTGCCTCATCCAGCCTAGACTTAACCACCTCCAGGGAGTGGGGCATCCACAACCTCTCTGGGCAGCTTGTTCCAGTGTCACCACCCTCACAGGAAAGAACTTCTTTCTTGTATCCATCCTAAATGTACCATCTCCCAATTTGCATCCATTACTCCTAGTCTTGCCATCACTTCCCCTATTGAAAAGTCCTACCCAAGCCTTCTGTAGGCCCCCTTCAGCATAGAAGCTACTTTGAGGTCCCCCCCTGAGCCTTGTCTTCTCCAGGCTGAACAACTCCTTCAGCCTGTCCTCATATGGGAGGTGCTCCAGCCCTCTCATCATCTTCGTGGTCTTTCTCTGAACCTGCTCCAACATCTCAATGTCCTTCTTATGTTGAGGTACCTCTCCAGGTAGTTATCTAGCTACCTTTATATGAACAATATGATGAAGAGGACTAAGAAAGTCATTGTGTACCCACCTGCAATCTTCACTGGTGAGGCCCCACCTTGAGTGTTGTGTCCAGCTTTGGGCCTCTCACCACAAAAAAAAGACATTGAGATGCTGGAACAGGTTTAGAAAGTGGCACAAAAACTGATGAGGGGTCTGGAGCACAAGTTCTGTGGGGATCAGCTGAGAGAACCTGAGGTGTGTTCAGTGTGGAGAAAAGGAGGCAGAGGGGAGAACTTGCCCTCCACAAGTGCTTGAAAGGAGGATGTAGAGAGGTGGGGATCAGGTTCTTCTCCAGGTGACAGACAATAGGAAATGAGAAAGCAGCCTCAAGTTGTGCCAGGGAATGGTTAGACTGGTTATTAGGGAATTTTTTACACTGAAAGGGTTATCAAGCATTGGAAGAGGCTGCCCAGGGCAGTGGCTGAAGCACCATCCCTGGAGGTATGTAAGAGATGGGCAGACACACAGCTTAGAAATATGATTTAGGAATGGCTTTTTGTCAGAGTTAGGCTGATGGTTGGATTTGATGATCCCTTCCAACTAAGATGATTCTCTGATTCTGTGAGCACTATCTTAGATTGAGTTTTTATCCCAAAAGTGGGTCTCAGCTGCCAAGATCTCCATATAATAGACACACAGAAATCTGAATCCCTCTTGAAGATCTTTCCAAATGCATGGGGATATGTCCATAAGTGGGCTCCCAGTCAGGCTGCTCAACTCAGTCAATGAGGTAGAAAGTGGAGTGAGCTCAGCATAGCACCTACAAGACCTGGGCAGAAAGTGGTCATTGGTTGATTTCTTCTGGAACTAAAAGACATAAGGAGGACATTGAGCTGTTGGAGCGGGTCCAGAGGGGAGCCACAAAGATGATGAGAGGACTGGAGCATCTCCTTTCTGAGGACAGGCTAAAGGAGTTGGGGTTGTTCAGCCTGGAGAAGAGAAGGCTCAGGGGAGACCTCACAGTAGCTTCTCAGTACCTGAAGGGGGCTACAGAAAGGCTGGGTTGGGACTTTTTAATAGGATATGTGACAGCAGGACTAGGAATAATGGATGTAAACTGAAAGAGGGGAGAATTAGGCTTGAGATAAGAAAAAAAATTCTTTCCAGTGAGGGTGGTGAAACTCTGGAACAGGTTGCCCAGAGAGGTTGTGGATGCCCCCACCCTGGAGGTGTTTAAGGCCAGGCTGGACAAGGCACTGAGCAACCTGATCTAGTGGGAGGTGTCCCTTCCCATGGCAGGGGGTTTGGAACTAGATGATCCTTAAGGTCCCTTCCAACCCAAATCACTTTGTGATTCTATGACAGGTCAATGTGGAGACCCTGGTGGCTTTGTTTCAGCTGTTCACCTAGAGAAGACCATGCTCCTGGGTCAGGGAACATGTTTCTAAATCCACACTTGCTTTTCCTTTATATTACCAAGTAGCATCTCCAAGTTGGGGTGATGTAGCTGCTTCCACTGTAATTTTCCACACCCATCCTCTTTGGATTTCTTTTTTTAAAGTCCCACCTTAAGTCTAAATTTATTCGGGTTTGTTTTTGTTCGTATGATAATCACAACATTCCTTTGATACATTTTTATCTTTTTTTAAGCCCTGATTTATTGAGATTTGCTCCTGACCTTCATTCCAGTTTACCATTTCTCCTTGTGTGTGGGGATATTTAAAATTAATATAATTACCTTTAATAGCTTTTGCAGCTACTGAAGCATCTTTTGATTCGAGTCCTAACTTTTTGTTATTACCCCCCACACACAAACACACCTTCCTGGATATTCTCTGCTTAACCTATGCCCAGAGATTAATTAAAGTGTCATTAAGATGCCTTTAGTACTTTTTGTGTCCTACATGCCTGGAAATATTTTCTTTTCCCACAGTCAGAATGGTTGTGCTTGTACCAACAATAACTGGCATGTGGCTTGTTTTGTAGATCACCATGAGATATAACAAACTCTCCTAATTAGGAGAAAACACATTCAGTTTTTGGATGCCTTTTCAAAGTCTTCTCGGGAAGACCCACTAGTTCTTCCTTTACATCTCTCCGCTGTTCTTGGCCAGTGTGGTTCTTGCATTGCAGATGATTGTGAAATGGAAATTTAGGATCTTCCCAACCAGTTATAGAATTATAGAATAGTTTGGGTTGGAAGGGACCTTAAAGATCATCAAGTTCCAACCCCCCTTCCATAGGCAGGGACACCTCCCACTAGATCAGGCTGCTCAGTTCCTTGTCCAGCCTGGCCTTAAACACCTCCAGAGAGGGGGCATCCACAGACTCTTGGGCATCTACAACCTCTCTGGGCAGAATTTCTACCCTATCCATAAATTTCAGAGAATCATAGAGTTGGAAGTGACCTTCAGAGATCATCTAGTCCAATCCCCTGCAGGGAGCACTAGAGAAGGTGGCTCATAGACTCATCATGCCTGGCCTTGAATGTCTCCAGAGATGGGTCCTTGACCACCTCTCTGGGCAGCCTGTTCCAGTGTCTCACCACCTTCATGGGGAGGAACTTCCTCCTACTGCCTACTGTAAATCTGCCCTGCTCTAGTTTAAAACCTTATCCTATCACTAAATACAAACAGACCCTCCCCAACTTTCCTGTAGCCTCTTCAGGTACTGGGAGGCCACTATGAGGTCTCACAGAGCCTTCTCTTCTCCAGGCTGAACAGCCCTAACTCTCTCATCCTGTCCTCATAGCAGAGGTGCTCCAACCCCCTGATCATTCCAATGGCCTCATGTGACCCTCTACAACAGGTCCATGTCCTTGTGCTGAGGGCTCTGGAGCTGGATGCATTACTCTAGGTGGGGGTCTCACAAGAGCAAAAGGTCTTCTGGCCATGACTCTTCTGATACAACGCAGGATACCATCTGCATTTTCAAACTTCAAGTGTTTAAATGTGTCTAGTCCAGCCTTGGGTGCAAAGTCTCCCTCCTCTTTCAATCTTTCTGCTTGGGGAGAACCCAGAGCTGGGGATTAATCTGGATTTATAGATCATACTTGCCAGGAATAGGTTTATCTACAGCCAAATCCTTCAGCTGCCCTTGGAAAAATGGAGCTGGTCAGATGATGGGAGTGGGATATGCTCTGGCCATTGCTATCAATGACCATAAAACTAAAGAAGTCAAGAAAATCCCCTCCAGAATTTGCTTAATCTCCCATTTCATTTTCCCTGCATCACCCACACACACTCATTGTCTGCAAGACTGATTTCTCAGCAGCATCAGGTCAGCATTGATTCTCTTTAAACCCTTATTTCAGGTCCTCAGAATGACCTGACAGGCTGCAAGATGCTGTGTGAAAGCTGGATCTGGAAAACAGGACTCTCAAGCTCCTTATTCCCATTTTTTGGGAGCTAAAACATGTTGCTGGGCTGGGCAACAGACTCTGGTGCAAAGTATGGATGTGCCACAGCTGCTTTCTGGTTTCACCTCTAGCAGAAAAGGAGCTGAGACTCCCAATATCCCTCAGAATCCCACAGAATCCCAGAATATCAGGGACTGGAAGGGTCCTCAAAAGATGATCTAATCAAATCCCAGAGGTTTTCAGCCAGGGAGCAAAACTTGGAGCCCTCCTCGTCCCTTTGGTTGATGGAAGAGTTGTTGATTATGGATGTTTTTGGGATCATCCTGGTCCAGTTCCTGCAATCTTCAGCTCTGGAACCTTAACATAAGAAGGACATGGACCTGTAGGAGCAGGTCCAGAGGAGGACCACGAAGATGATCAGAGGGCTGGAGCACCTCCCTTATGGGAACAGGCTGAAGGAGTTGGGGTTGTTCAGCCTGGAGAAGAGAAGGCTCAGGGGGGACCTCACAGTGACTTATCAATACCTGAATGGTGCCTACAGAAAGGCTGGGGTGGGACTTTTTAACAGGATTTGTGATGGCAAGACTAGGAATAATGATGTAGGTTGGAAGAGGGGAGATTCAGGCTGGATCTGAGAAAGAAGTTCTTCCCTGTGGGTGTGGTGAGACCCTGGAACATGTTGCCCAGAGAGGTTGTGAATGCCCCTTCTCTAGAGGTGTTTAAGGCCAGGCTGGATGACACATTGAGCAACCTGGTCTAGTGGGAGGTGTCCCTGTCCATGGCAGGGGATTGGAACTAGATTATATTTAAGGTCCCTTCCAACCCAAACCATTCTATGATCTCTTAAAAGACATTAAAATACACGAGAAGAATAAACAAGAAATTACATGAGAAGAATAAAAGAGAGGAGGAAAAAAAAAAAAGGAGCAAATTGCTGACTTCTTGGGGAAGATGGTGATAAAGACAGAGTAATTATAACCCCTTCCAGCAGCTGAGAGGAGTTGGGTTGATCTGACTGTAGGACTCATGGCCTGACTCTCTAACCTGGACGAGCTCTGCAGCCGTAGGCTTTTGAGAGCTTCTGCCGAGCATCTCTCCCCCTGCTGGCAATTCATCACCGGCTTAATATGAGCCTTGGCCTCCAAGGCTTGTGTGTCCTTGGGACACCAGCAGACCCCGTGGCCCCTCTTCTTTTCCCATGACTCAGGGCCAGGGCGACCAAATGGTCTCTCAATAACAATTCTGTCTTTTGTAAGAGGGCTGACAGCGACCCACCTTGCAATTAGCAGGCTGTTTGGGGAGAGATGTAATAAGCACCCTGAAGAAGGAGAAACAGGGAGTGAGGCAGACACTGCCTTGACTCAACATCCTCCTGGGGCTGAGGAGGGGAGAAGGATGCTCAGGATCTGCTGGGTACGGTTTTGCAACATACCTTTGCTCATTCTCCATTTCCAAAGAGTCCTGCTGGGACATCCCATTCTGTGTGAGAGGGTGAAGAACCCTGGGGAAAAGTTTGGCACCAGTTTTAGGCTGGGGTTGTCTTCTGCCACTCTCTCCCTGTGCATTTTTGCAGTGTCTCTGCTGCCACAAACATCTTATTACCAACATCCCTTGTTCTTCTTTGCAGGAGTGTTGGAAAGGCTTTAGCAGAGCATTGTTGGTTCAGAAACAAGGGGTCACCACCCCAAAAACCCCACAGATCTTGACTCCTGTAGCTTTCAGCTCCCTCCATCCCCCACACAGGTCAGCACAGTGGGTAATAATTTGTGCTACAGTAGCTCCAATCAGGACCTGGGGTATTATTTATCACATTTAGCTCCTGCCATCAGTCATGAAAACTTAACAAAGACCCCATTGGGTTTATCTATAGGCAGCTAAACAAACGTATCTTGCTCTGCTGTTATCTTCTTGTTAACAAAACACTATCAGGATGTTCTAAACATCAGCATTTACTGCACAAGAGCCCTTTATCTGGCATGATATATAGAGAGCCCATCAATTAGTGCAGGGGGCTCAGAAATACCTGCCACGCTTCCTTCAAAAGTCCCAGCACCATCCCAGGGCTGCGTCACAAACACACACCCCTGCATGTTCCTCCACCTCAAGCATCCCTGCCTGAGCTGGGAGAGCTCTTTATGAGGAGAAATCATGGTAAATGTGTTTTTCCACCCTTTTTATTAATAACAAGCCAGGCAAGATGGAGACTTTCTATGGAAGGAGCAATGAGAGAGCAATCAGAGGGCTGGGAGGTAGTAGGGGCAAAAGGATTTCTGTTCAGAAGGGATGGACAGGGTTTGGGAATGCAGTGAAAAGAGCTATGAGGTAGTGCACCCTCCTGACAGCAAGAATTTGTCTGCAGGATCAATCCTTCTCAAGTCCCACCATCATGTCACACCAGGAGACCAAACCTATCCCTTGCTCCCCATCAGCTCAAAGGGATGGACATGGCAGATTTTGGACACTGAGAATCCAGGGTTGCTGCTTTCTCCAAACACCTCTGAGAAGTCACCCCCCTCAGCAGAGGAGCCACTTCAAGCCATAAATCATGTTCCCAGGTGTCAGCTGATGTTTCACCCTCCTCCACAGAGGTTGCGTCATGGTGGGAAAGTGATTTTTCAGATAAATGCCAGATTGGGAGGTTTAACCCCAACTGCTGTTTGTCTCCCTTTATTTGAATATCTTGCAAAACACAAACTTTGTCAACAAGCACATGGTTTGGAAACCACCGTGGCTGTCTCCAAGTGATGGCTTGCTTTTTGGGAGGTGTTTTTCCTCTGGGTGGATAAACTTGCAGAGGTTGGGCTCAAGTGGACTCATGGATGTCATTGTCATTTCAGTGGCTCCATGGCTCTAAGAGAAAAAGATGAATATTTACAGATTAATAATTATTTTTCTATGAATCCTCCCCAAACTGAAAACAAAGGGAGAAACAGTGGAGAACCTGGGGCTCGACTGACCTCTTCCTGCCTTTAAAGAGGCAGCATGAAAAATTTATATGAAATAGGTGATAAAACCAGCAAAGCCAGTGACGGTAGCCAGGGAGGACAGATGGAATCAGAGCTTTGGGCCAGGCCAGAGCAATTAGGAGAGTGTTTTGCACCAAGATGAGCAGGACATTGTAGGAGGGAGGCCAGAGAGGTGCAGCAATATGGAGAGATAAGATCCTGGAGTGGTGGCTGCAGTTGTCTGGACAGAGAAGAGTAGGAGGCACCATAGAAATTTCCTGGGAGCTTATCACCCTGGGCCATCTTCTCCTCCTCTTTCACATCCATGGCAGACCTGGTGCCACAGGACTGTCCAAGCAGCCACCCAACCCTTTCCTGTCCCCTGCTGCCATCAAGGCAAGACCCACAACAGCAGCATGGGGGTCTCTCATCCTGATGCAGATGGAAATCTAGACCTCTGGAGATGTTTTAGCTGCCTTGGAATGGAGCCAGAAGGAGATAATAATAAAAATCTTCAGGCTTGTAAGAGAAGTAGTGGGGCTGGTGGCCAGCAGACATGGAGTGTGGACATTTGTAGGGCTCTTCTGTGCTCAGTTCACAAATCCTCAAAAAAAACATTTGTGCCTTTATCTACAGAGAAAGGGATGATCACTAAAAGCCATCCTAAGGCATCACATTCAGTCTCTAGAGGAAAAGGATGGGGCTGAAATAAAACCCAGCATCTTGGCCCCAAGTGGGAAAAGCTGGTGGGGAGGAAGCACCTCAGGTTGGGGGGGGGGGAGGCCCTCCCAAGCAGTGTGTTAACCCATTGTCCAGAGATGGCTTTTAGTACCTTTAACTCATCTTAAAACCTCATGAGAAAGAGGAATCCAGGAAAAGGAGAGACTGGACTTAAAAAAACCCATCACCCTGTGAAGGGGTTGGTCACTGCTGATGGTTATTCAGATTTTGGGCTGTGCTTAGATTCTGCAAGGTGAATCTCTAATGTGGGTTTTTGCATTCAAATATCACCACACACCTCTCCCACATCATTGTTATTGGCTGATTTGGGGGGGGTTTATTTGTTTGGTGTTTTTTGTTGGGTTTTTTAATTGTTTTTCCCTCCAACATCTATTAAAGTTACTATTTGATGGGAGAACAAAAGACAAATAGGAATCACTGGTGCAAAACCTCGCTATCTGAGCATGATCTTTCTGGACCAGGAACTCTAAGCCCTTGATCCATGTGTGATATATAGTTTGGGGACAATAATATCTGCTAGGGTTATTATTACAAAGATCTCCAAAAAAAATATATATAAAATAAATAAAGGGGGGGAGAGAAGGGGGAGGTGTGAGGGGGAGAGGCTTGCACACACGTGCCAGCTACTTTCTCTGNTGGATGGATGGATGGATGGGCACGGGCATGATGGCTCTCAGCATCCTATGGAATATATATATTTTTTTTTGTTTAATATACATATATATAGTGCAATAAAACCATTAGCACATGGACGCCCCCCTGTGCATACACGCACACACAATAGAATCATAGAATAGTTTGGGTTGGAAGAAACCTTAAAGATCATTAAGTTCCAAACCCCCTGCCATGGGCAGGAACACCTCCCA
>VZTY01011873.1:16799-27070 GCA_013400935.1 Turnix velox | reverse complement strand
CTTGACCTCTCTGCTATTTGATATTCGCCTCCTTGACACTCATTTAGGAGCTCGCAGCGGTAAAGCAGACATTGGACAAGTCCAGCCTGAAACCAAAGCCCTATGAAAGGAGGAGAGAGATCAGAAGAACCTGATAGCTAGGAACTCGTTCTCTCCAAAGGCTTTCTGGACATTTTAGCCTGGATCAGGGGTCCGTGGAGCGCCAGTTCGTCGCCAAGCAGGGTGTAAACGTTAAATGTTAGCTATTTGTTCCAGAGATTGGCATGAAGATCGAGCCTTTCTGCCTCCTCTCTCCCCCCTCGGCCCCCCTCCCGCAGTCTCTCCAGCCCGTCCAGAGTCTCACAGACACTCATTCATTAGCGGTTTAATAACCCTCCCGACGTGATAACATCCTTTACTCCCGGCTCTGCGAGCGGAGGTGACCCGGGGAGTGAGGGGGGTGCGGGGGGAAGAAGGGAAGGGCTGCTCACTAGAGATGCTCAGGAAGGGGGTCGGGGGTACCGGGTGAAGAAAAGCATCTTTTCCTCTCCTATAACCTCAAAAACCCCTCAAAAAATAAAAAACAAACCCCAACTTTGGCTCTCGAGTTCCTAAAAGTCTTGGAGGAGCATTCTTCCATCACCCGTGTCCCCAAACCCGATATATGAGGGGACACACACGCTCCCCACCCCCTCAGTGTTCCCCCCGTCAGCCCTTCTGGGGTGATGCAGAGAGATGCTGGAGGTATCTCACCTGATCAAGCCCTGTATTCTTTTAAATAGCTGTAATTTCGACATTTATCTCATTTGCTCCCCCACAACTGAGGATTCATGCATCTGAAACAACATTTCCAAACTCTGATTCGTCCAGTTCCTTTCAGTTCCTTTTCCTCCCTCTCCTTTCTCCACAGTTTGGGCTATTTCTTTCTTTCTTTTCCTTTCTTTCTTTTTTCCCCCCCTTTCTTTCTTTTTTTTTCCCTTTCTTTCTTTTTCTTTTTTTCCCCTTTCTTTTTTTAATTTTTTCCTCCTTTCTCTCCCCCTTTTTCTTCACGACTTTCATGGGCAGCAGACGATAAGATGTCAAACACTCTTGTCGGGATACCGTCATATTAAAGATCAAAAAAAGTAGCATCAATGGAAGGACCAAGCGCAGAGAAAACAAAAAGGGAGGGAGGAGGGGACTGTGAGGAGGAGGTGGAGCGGGGGGGGAAAGGCTGGGAGATGCTCATCAGCTAATTACAACTGCAAATATTATGCAAATTTATCTTGGCACAGAGAAGGAGAGAGCGAGTTTAAGTGCGGAGATAAATGCTGGAATATTGAATGTTCAGCTGAGGGTGGGATGTGGTCCAACAAATTCATCTGAGGGAAGGACCGATGTATATATACATATATATATCTATGTGTGAATTCCTATCGAATCATCTCCACTTCAAATTGGGAGGGAGGGGGGAAAGAATGGATCCAAAATCACGGTTATAATTGATACTTGAAATTCCTCGACAAATATTACATGGAGGAAGAGTAAGGAAGCAGAGATTAGCGTGGGGATGGGATTTGTGGAGACGCCGCATATAAAACGATCAACCTATAGCAGGGAAAGGAGCATTTGTGACACGTACACGGGTGGGTTGGGAGAGAATTTGTGTCAACCCTCCTCCCCCCCTCCCACTCAAGACCCTCAGTGGGAGTCTTTCCCTTTAGGTAAAGGTGGAAGAGGGGGGTGGGGAAACAAGCAAGTTATTTTTCAACCTCATTTCAGAAGCTTCCTGGAAAAAAAGGACGGCGTTAGACCTGGTTAATGATTCAACACCGTCCCTTGTGCCGTGAGAGCCAAGAAGGGATGGGGGAAACTTAAACCAAGGCAGAAGAAGGGCTGCCGGCACATTGTCCCCAGAAATTTTAGCGTTGGAAGCTCTTACACACGAAGAAAAAAAAAATAAAAAGGGAAAAGCGAGAAAAACTTATTTAAAAAAAAATAGAGATTGGGAAAATTGACCACGGAGAGGATTTTTAGGCACCATTTTCTCTCCGCTGCTGCCCAAGGAATGAAGAGGCGGAGATGCTCTAACGCGGGTGGGGAGCATCCTCCCACTTCCCATCCCTCGTCAGGGGTTTTTTTTTTGGGGTAGTTGGAGTAGAATTTGACCCAGGAGGTGGTTCAGCAGGGATAAACTTTTGGGCTGCGTTGTTATTGCTATGGGAATCTCCTCCATCCCTTAAAGGGGAATAAAAAGGGTTGAAAATGTATGAAATTAATCTTTTTTTCCCCTCGCAGGTGAGGAGGCAGCAGCGGCTGCTTCTTCCCTCGAAGGTTTCAAACGAATCCATTCAAATCCTGCAAAATATCAGCCGATCTCCCCCCTCCTCGGGCAGAAGAATATCAATAATTTTAGGTGAATTTCTATCCTCCCTCCATTTCTTTCCCCCACCTCCCCATTTCTGCAGCTAGAGAGCAGCGTTCATTTGCATACAAAGCAACCCGCGGAGTTTCTCTGGCTTATGAGAAATGCCTTTAAAGATAAATAAAAAAATAATTTAATTTCAAAAAGAAAGGGGACAGAGACAGAGGGAGAGACTCCTGGTAGAAATCTTATCGATTTTTTTTTCCTCCTCGTGTATTTATTTGGCAACGGGGCGGGGAGAGAAATTGAACATTATTGGCAGCCCTCCCGAAAAAAAAAAACAAAAACAAAAAAAACCCCAAAAAATAAAAAAAGGAGGGTGAGAAGCAAATTATATTTTATCTTTAACCCGGCTCCGTGCTTTATTCAATGTTTATAATGCATTAACTCCCCCCCCATCACCTTAAATAAAAAATAAATCATGATAAAATTAGGATCTCGCCGGTCGATTTTCTTAATTTCGGTCTGAAAGTGACACACTAATTAAAGCCCCTCATCCCCCCCAACCACACTCTTCAACTTATTATCAGATTCACCTTATTTTTTCCCATTTAAAAATAATTTTAAAACATCACTTTCGCTGCCCTCGGGATAAAACTCAACTAAAATAAGGACCCTTGATTTTATTTTATTTTATTCCCCCTTTTTTTTTTTTCGCCCGGCGTTGCCCATCGCTTTCCGCCATCAGATTCATTGTGATGTATTAGATGCAATAAATTATCCCATGTAACAAAACATTGGGAGCTGAAAGGGTGATAATCTGGAAAGCAGAGATAAGGATTCATTATTCCGAATCATTATGAATCCAACGTTGCCTCTGACTTCTTTCTTAATCAGCTCCTCTGATCCTGGATATGTGAGCAGCGCAGATAAGGGGAGAGTCATTTATAATTCTGCACCTCGCCTAATATTTTAAATAAAGTCAGAGGCAAAGAAAACGCCATAAAACACAAGCAAGAGGCGGGCTCCCAATGAAATATCACTTCCATGTTGTTGGAGCCGCAGTAAGCTTTAATTAAAATTCCCTCACTTCCACGTGCTTTATATATTTTTTATAAATATATTAATTTTCTTTCTTTTTTTTTTGCACCTTGCGACTGCAATTTGTTGGATTTTACTCCATTTCCGAGTCCCTGCTTTGGGTGAATTGAGGATGAGGATGGAAGGAGAATGTAGAAGGGTAAGGGGGGAGATATTTTAGTTCCTGAGGTTTCTCCCCCCCACTTTTCTCCATCCCCGCCGTTCACACAAAGTCCTTGAGTCGATCCTACCCCTCGTAGGAGGCTGCTTTTAATGGAAATCGTTCTAAAGCGAATATTCTCCGCGCACACAAAGCAGGGGATCGATGCCAAAACCCGGCTGATTTGGGGAGATCAAGGCGAAGGGTTCCTCTTCCCCCCTTTTCCTCCCAGCCTTGGAAATGAAGATTATCACCACTGTATTAAAAAAAAAAAACAACCCACCCCAGACTGTGTTTTCACAGGAGGGGAAATTATGGATTATTGATCACTTTTCTCCCGGGTGGGGGCAGAAGAGGGTGGGTTTTTCTTCCAGAGGAGACAAGGGAGTTTAATTCTAGCGAATAACACCCCTCTCAACCTCCTTTCTGCAGCCAACCCAGCGGTTATCCCTCCCAAAAACCTCTGGATTGTATTTATGGAGGGTCCAGCTCCACATCCTGGCTCGGGAGTAGCCGAAATCGATTCTCTGTGTGTGTGGAGGTATTTATTTCGGTGTAAACCCTTCCAAACGTGTGCCAGGAGGAGAGCGAGAGGTGGGTTTTAGCCACAAGCACTGGGAGAATCCCAGTCTCCCCCAGTTGGTTGTAAAAATCGCAGGATATATACATATAATGCACATTTATTGCATTTATTTCCATAGATATATTTATATACTTGCACACACCACGCATAAATATGAATTTCAAATATAAATTCCATTTATACACCAGGAAAAAAAACCATATTAAGGGATTTATTTATTTAAATGACCTCTGGCTCTCGCTTTTAAAGCCTATTCGGACCCCAACCGCAGGCACCGCGGAAGGTCCGCGATATTGGTGATAAACCCCGGGTGCCATTTAAAGCCTCATTAGTTATGTTTAACCTTTGAAGCACCAACCCTAGGAGCTGGAAATGAACTTAACGGTGCGGGGGGGAGTGCGGGTGTGTGTGTGTGTGAGTGGGAGCGTGGATGCGCCTGCGCCTCTTCCCCAAATTCCCTCTCCCCCACCCTCCCCTTTCCTCTTCCCCAGCAAACCCCAGCCCTGGGAATAAAGACAATAGAGCAGGGACTCCATCTCCAGGAGCTTCCCAAAAGGTTTTTGNCCACCCTCCCTCTTTTTTTTTTTTCTTTTCCTTTATTAATTTTTTTTTCCTAGGCTGTTTGGGAGGGACCCAGCAACATTTTCTCATTTTCTTCCACGCTGATCTCGCCTCCTGTCTGCATCACCATTACGGGGGGGAACAGAAATAGTGGAGCGCAGATTTCCCAGGGATTTTCCCTTTCCAGAGGTGGGGAACACACACATACATATACCCAGATCTTAGCTGTATTCTCCTTTTTTTTTTCTTTCGTGTTTTTTTCCCTGCAAGGATGTAGCCCTCTCTCCTCCACAAACCACACAAGCCCCGTGTCTTTAAAAATACTAATTTTTCGTAGCCTTTCTCTCGGAAAAAACGCTTTTTTTGAGAGGGAGGAGATTGACTCAACCCTCCCCCCCACTACTTCTGGGGTGCCAAAGCTGTTTCCATGGGTGTTTGGCGGAGGGAAGGCTCCCTTCGCAGCCCTAATGAGATTTAACTTATTACCTTAATTGAATGTGTTTTCTAAAGATAGAATTGGGTGGCGATCGCGTTACCTTTCACCTCAGAGGGAGTCACTTTAGAAGCGGAGATAGCGAACTCCCAACGTCAGCAGAAAAAAACCCCAGCACAATATCCCTCCAGGAGTAGGAGTGGAGAAATGTATATATTTCATTTTTTAATTTTTTTTTTTCTTCCTAAGTGATCAATTTTCGCCCCCGTTTCTCAAACGCGGGGACTCGGCGCCGCCGGGATGCGCGGGATCTCCGCCGGCTACCGCGGAGATGGGATGGGGAGGGCGATTCTGTGTCTTCCCCCCCCTCCACTACACGAGTGGGTCCCCCACTCGTGGGGCCTGAAGACTTCTGTACACGCCTCGTGTAGCCCTGTAAATAAAACGATTCTTCACGCGAGAGCTTTTCACGCCAGTGGTGGTTGATGCTAAATGGAGGTCTGGGGGGTGTTTCTTCCCCCTCTCCCTATTTATCCCTTTTCTCCATTTCTTCTCACGTCCCGGACAGTGTCTGCCCACTCTGGTGGAACACCGTGGACACCTCGGGACGATTTTTCCGTGGCCAAATTCCCCCCCGGAATAGTCCTGCGGGACTTGTTTGGCTTTACTGGCAGGGTAACCGCTCCCCCAAGGGTGAAGAAAGGAGTAAATAATAAAAAATAATAAAAACATAATAATAAAAAAGCGCATCATCGAATGACGAGGAAGTTTTCTTGCGAGAAAATCTGTCAGTGGATCAAGGAGGGGATGGAAAGGGGTGAGGGGGGCACTATGGGCTGCAGCACTGAGTTTTGGGGGCTGACACGAGTGGAGGGGAGTAAAAGTGGAAAAATGGTGCCTTGTCGTCACCCTCCTTTCCTCCCTGTCCTTCTCCTTATCGGTGCAAGATATGGGGCATCCCCCGAGCCTGCTATATGGCCACAGTCAGGCTTCTTCCACGGCCCTAGAGCATTTGGGGAGGGGGCTTTTTCTTCCCAGCTCTCGAAAGCCCCTTGGTCTTCCTGAGGAGGGGGAGACTGTGGCTGCAGCTCCCCCCCTGCCCGTCCCGTTCTCTCCGCAAGGAGATGGCCCTGGGTTCAAATACATCCAGCTTTTGGGGAGGGGGAGATTGTGGGACGACCCCTCCTGGCTGTGATGAACCCCCCTAGGCTCGGGATATCCCTGCGGAGGTGCTGCACTCCCTCCTGCAACCGTGGGAGCCTTCCTCATCCCCGTGAAGAGGGGGGTACACGCGGGACAAGGGACTGAAGGACAATGTCTCAATGTGGCAGAGGATGCAGAAGGATTATTTTATTTTTCTTTTTTTTTTGCCGAGCTCTATACAGGCATATATAGAAAATAAAAATTATTCATCATTAAAAATAAATAAAATTAAGGTAATATAAGTCCTTTCCTAGCAGGAGGAGGAACGGAGGAGAAGGGGGGGGACATTGGTAACCAGCGTCACGGCTTTTCTTCGAAAGCTTTCGATGGAAGCGGAGGGAGCCCCGACCTTATTTGTATGATCATCAGCTTAATTATTTTTTCTCTCTCTCTCTTTTCCTAGGCTCACGGCGGTGACAGTCGCACCCGGGACGGGTNGCCCCTGTTTCCCCCCCCTCCTCCTCTTCCTCCTTTCCATCTCCCCGCCCCGTGTGATTCCCGGGATGGGTGTGTAAAGAAACGGCCCGTCATTTCTCTCTCTCTCTCCCTCTTTCTCTGCCCTTTCCCAACCCGGAAGAGCTCTGATCTCTTCAGCCCAACCCGAAAAGAGGAGGAGGGCAAAGGGTGGGCGTTCGGAGGATGCGGCTCCCCCAGGTTTTCCCCCTCGGTGGCAGCTTGCGACATGCCAGCAGCCGCCGCCGCGGCTCCGCTCCTCCCGCTCTCCTGCCCTGAGAGCTCCAGCGGAGCGGGATCCAGCCCAAAGCATCTACCCAGGTCAGTCAATTCTCCTGTTTGTCTCTATGTGTTCCCCCTCTTTTCTTCCTCTTCTCCTCCTTCTTCTTCTTTTTTATTTTTTTTAAATCCTTCACCTCCTTTTTCCACGTGGAGGGAATTAGGACGGGCATCTCTCGGCCAGCTCGAAACTCAACCCGGCTCTCTTTATCGCCCGGGGTGGGAATTCCCCTTGACCTTGGGGGAAAAAGCAATCCCACCGACACCAGGAATTTGTGAAGAGAGATGAGAAAAAACCTGCTTTTCACCCCAAAGCGTTCGGGGTAAAGGAGTAGAGAGCGGGTTGGCTACAGATAGGACACGGCTCTGTCAGGTCTGGATGTGAAATATGAATCTCAGGACGGGAATTAATCTCTCTGTGTGTGTGGGATCGGGGCCTGGCTTCGTACCTCTGTGCATTTACCTTCTTACATGGAGATCCGCATATATATATCCCATATATTTCCATAGACAGCCATGCATTGCGAGCAGCAGAACGGCCGCGTTCCCATCGTTGTCCCCGCGTCTCTAATCACCCTTGATTTGATGGTGTAGGGTCGCTCTGTGCTTTACAGCACATAATACAGACGCGATATTTAGCCCTATCTGTAGCCATATAAAAAATATCGAGTCCATATTACATTAAAAGCACACCGCGCTTCTAAGAGAATCAGATCACGGCCATCCGCTCCCCCTTCCCGCAGATGTTTCTCCTTTTTGTACCATTTAAACCCAAAGCAGGGCTGCGGAGGAGAGATGTGGCATTAAAGCAGGAGGAGGATGGCTCAGCTCCGGCTCTGAACCCCGCACCTTCCCCGCAGCGCCCGGGGGAATCCTCGGGCCCGGCCGTGCCGTTCTGGGCTCCCCCGGGATTCTGTACCCCGAGGATGGGAAGAGTTTCCCGTCTCTTCCGGCACGCCTGGATTTAGGGTTTTTTTCCTTCTTCTAAATGCAGGAATTTTTTCCACCCTCAGGAAAGAGCCTGGAAATGGCTGAGGCTGCTCAAAAATGCGGCTTAGACGTCACTGAGCGTCTTGGGAACAAAAAGATGATAAAATTATCTATCTATCTATCTATCTATCTATCTATCTATCTATCTATCATCCATCCATCCATCCATCCATCCATCCATCCATCCATCCATCCATCCATCCCACTTCCTTTTACCTTCGCGTGTCCCTAACACCAGGCAACAGGGCTCCGGGTGAGGGATTTTAATGCATCCGGATAATTAATAACCACCGGCCCCACTGGTTTTTTAACCATTATTTTATGGGCCGGGCGGACACGCGTGTCCCCTCCCCAGCCACCGGAGCAGGTGAGGGTGGACAGAAAGGGTCCTGCCAAGGTGGCGGGGGGATGTGAAAGTAGAAATAGGCTGTCAATAAGAGAGAAGCCCCCTTCACCCCCCCTTTCCACGCCGCATTTCGCTTCACGTTGGGGCAAAGCGCTTCCTCCTCCCCGAGGGTATTTGGGTTTTGGGTTGTTGTTTTTTTCTTTTTTTTTTTTTTTTTTTTTTTACAGAGCCGAGGGGGGTGTTTTAATTTCAAAGGAAAAAATATAAGCCGAGGAGGTGCTTCCTCGCAGGGACATGTAGGGAGTGGGGTGCGGAGTGGCAATGGGAACCAGATTGGGGGTTCTACTCCCCCTTCTCTTCCCGGGCAGCATCTCAGGAGCGCTTGGGAGAGGTGGAATAATATCTCTAGGGTGTCCATATAGGCACTTCAGGGGATTTTCGGGTGAGATAGTCCCCTCCTTAGAGCAAAAAGATCCTCCCCATCCGCCAGTACTGTCTCAATTTGGGATCTCGGGTCATCAAATGTGAGCCCCCCCCCCATTTACGGAGCGGGATGTGTCACCGCGTCGTGCCGGGTTATCGACTCCTTGTCCACAGTCCGAGGGAAGTTTATTTTGGGGGTACAGGGACAACAACTCTAGAATATCGGCAGCCGGAGCAAATCTCTCCGGGTTTCGATCGCGGGAGGTCGCGATGTTGCCCCCGCGTCTGGGGTTGTTTCCTCACCTCGATGTTTTCTGCTTTATCTGAGTCCCGGGGCAATTTCTGCTTTTTAAAGGGAGAATAAAAAATAAGGAAAATTAAAGAAAAAGCCGTTCAACTCGACGGCAACTTCACCTTTTCCGTGGGGTGCGAGGAAAACGGCTTTAGAGCCCGGCAAGATGCTTCGCCTTCTCCTTGATCCTCTTTTAAACCCAGCGCTTTTATCGGTCCTGGGCGATAAAGCAAAGCCGAAAAACCCAAAATAAAAACGAGACTATCATCCTTTTTTCCCCATTTCTCCCCCTTCAATCAGCAATTCCTTAACCTCATCCTAACTTGGAGTGACAGTTCAGGCGGATTTTTAATTTTTAAAATTTTTACTGGGGTAGAAACCTTTCCCTGGAGCGCTGCCCCAGTGCTGGGAGGGAGGGAGAAGTGCCCGGTGTCCATTCCCCGCTCCTCTTGGAGAGGAAAAAAAGAAAAAATAAAAGGGAAAAGAATAAAAGAAAGAAAGAGAAGCTCTTTTCAAACTTCCTCCGTCTGAGAAAGGGAAGAAGCGACTTACCGGGTTGAGCTCAAAACCAGGGCTGCGCCGCGGAGGGAAGGAAGGGGAGAAGGAAAGGGAAAGGGAAAAGGAAATGGGGGAAGGAAAGGGAGGTGGATGCTTCCTCCCATCCCAGAGCAGGACGGGGCATCAGTAGAGAGGGTGAAACCTTTTCCCCCCTCCCCAACTTCTCCCGGCTTCTCTCCGTGTCTCTGCCATTCAGTTTGGGGAATGCGTCGAGGTGTATGTGAGGAGAAAAGGTCGTCCCTGTGACTTGCGGAGCCGGTTTTTGATCTTTCTCAGACTTTTTTTTTTCTTAAAAAAAAAAATCCTGCAGTGTCCCGGGGCAGTTGCCCTCCTTTTAGCTTCAAAAAAAAGTTTTGGGGGGTGCGCGTGGGGGGGGTGTAAGAAAGAGAGAGAGAGGAGGGGAAAGAAAAAAAAGTCCCGGTTTCTCCCCTCCCAATTTTAATTCTTAGAATTTATTTTCTTCGGTAGGGCAGGGTTTCTCCCCCCTCTCTCCACTCCACCAAACGGCATCATTTAGGCTGAAAAAAATCGAGGGGGGGAGGGAGCACGGTGGGGGGGTACGCAGGGAGAGAAAAAAAAAAAATCGG
>VZTY01011873.1:0-10948 GCA_013400935.1 Turnix velox | reverse complement strand
TTTTTTTAATTTTTTTTTTTCTTTTTTTTTTTTTTTTTTTTTTTGGAATCGATCTTTTATCACCATATCATCCCCTCCCCTTTCCCTTCCACTTTTTAAAACCAAACCTAACCAGAAACATCCCCGAACTCGCCGAGAGCTTTACCACCTCCCCCCTTTCCCACCTCTGCATAACTCCAGCACCGGCTCCCAACCCCCCTCCCATCCCAAGCCTCTCTGAAGAGGAGGAGGAGGAGGAGGAAGAAGAGCAGTAGCGGCGGAGCAGCGGAAGATGGAGGTCTCCACGGACCAGCCTCGGTGGGTGAGCCACCACCACCCTGCCGTGCTCAATGGGCAGCACCCGGACTCGCATCACCCCACGCTTGGCCATACCTACATGGACCCCACGCAGTATCCTCTGGCCGAGGAAGTGGATGTACTTTTTAACATCGACGGACAAGGCAACCCCGTCCCTCCCTACTACGGCAACTCCGTCAGAGCCACCGTGCAGAGATACCCCACGGCCCACCACGGTGAGTGGCCCCCGACGAGACCCACGGGTGGGGGGGGCCCGATCCCGGCCCAGCTGCCGTCGGGCAGATCCCAGTACCTCTCCTGCCGGCGGGGAAGCTACGTCACGGGAGGATTTTGGGGTTGGCTTATTGGGAATAAATCAAAATCCAGGCTTCCTTCCTTCTCTTCTCCCTATCTCTTAATTTTCTTTTCTAAGTATTTTATTTTACCCCACTCTCTTTTTTCCTTTCCTTCTTTATTTTCTTTCTCCATTTCTTTCTTGCTATTTTCTTTCTTTATACTTTTATTTCTTTATACTTTTCTCTCTATCTCACTTTCTTTTTCCCTCTTTCCCTCCTCTCTCACTTCTCTCCACACTCTCTCTCCCTTTCCCTCTTTCTCTCCTTTCTCTTTCTGTCCCTTTCATCTCTCTCTTATTTTTTCCTCTTTCCCTCTCTCTCCCTTTAGTTACCCTCCCCCTTTAATTAGGTTAACAGTTAGTTTTTGGTTTGTTTTTCTTTTTTTTTTTTCTTTTTGTCATACTGTGGTTAGTTTTTTTGCACTATGACGCTGCTCTGGGGGAGCAAAGCAAGCTGGAGTGCAGGGGTGTGAAAATGTCCTCGCTGTCCTCACGCTTGGGCTATTTCATTTGCACTTGGTGAGCTGGTTTGGCTTGTTAGGGGGTCCAAAGTTTTGCACAGGCACCCAAGGGCCACGCCACGGTGTGTGTTAAAATCAGGAAAGAAAGAGATAGGAAAAGAGAGAAAGAAAGGGAGAAAAGAAAGGGAGAAAGAAAAGAATTAAAAGCCTCACGCTGCAATTAGGTGTGTTTTCCTGAGGGTCTTGCAGGAAGGTAATGATCCGCGATGGCAATTTTGTTCCTGGGTCACAGCTCTGAGAGAGGAGGTGAAATACCTGGGGAGGCCGGGGCCTAAGTCCGCGGGAGGGATGAGTGCTTTGGTGGCATCTCTTGATGGAAAATCGAGGGAGGAAAGAGAAAATTAAAAAAATAAAAATAATAAGAAGGAGCGGGGGAAAAAAAGCAGATAGTGATTCGTGAACCTGAACAGTGGTGGCGGAACCTAAAAACCCCCAAGATTTGCAATGGAAATCGTCCCAAAATTAAGGAGAGGGGAATGGGATGAGTGAGAGGGGATGGAGCCGAGCCGGGTCCGAGGGGGCTGCTCCCAGCCCTCAGATACTTGTTGAGTTCGAGCCTGCATTAGGCTCCGCTCAGTAACCGCATTGTTCTTCCATTAGCCCCTTTAAAACAATTATTTCTGAGGATCAGCAGCCTTTGTCCTGCCTTTTCTTTTTTTTTTTTCTTCTTCTTTTTTCTTTTTCCCAACATATCAGCTGAAAGTGGAAATGCGGTCTCTCTGATCTAGCCTGAATATTATTTACTATGCTACTTCCTGGGGAAGATAATGAATCTTGACCCCGTCCCTATCCGTATAACCCACCTTCCCTTCCTTTCGAGAGGTTACTTTCAGTATTGTTCACAAATGTAATGGTGAAAAACAGCCTGGAGATTCTCTATAGGCACACACCGAGCTTCCAGGCGTCCCCCAGCCCTTGGAATGATCTGTGGCTCCACAGATCTGTGTTTTCATCCCTCCTTCAGTACATTTAGCCGTCTCTATACACACAACCGCGATACCTACAGAGGTTCAGGCTCTTTAGATGTCAGTGCTTTCCCAGGGCTTCTCAAAAAATTGCTCGAATAACTGTCTTTTTTGGCTCATAGCGATTTGCAAAAGTTGCTGTGGATTTGTGTAGATTTGACTCTTTGCATATATATTAATTTTTCTTTAGGGAAGGCAGAGATTAATTTAAAATAATAGGTACCACCCCTTAAGAATATTTACAACCAAGGAAAACAAGATTTTGACAGCATAAATCTAGTGTTCTATATTTTTTTTCAAAGTCCGGGTTAGTATTTTAAAATACAAGTGAAGAGTTGCGAGAAGGGGATGGAGAGGGTTTTTAGGAGATCACTGGTACTCTCTGCTCCTGCCGTATCACCTCGAAGAAAAACCGTCTAACATTTTTCGTGGAAAAAAAAAAAAAGATGAATCAGGCGGTATGAGAAGTTGGGCAGCTCTGTTGTAAAGGCTATTGTCACCTCTGTAGGCATCTTCTGGTCTTCTTCGTTTGGCCAGAATATTCCCAGGGCTTATACCCCACGGCTGTGACGGGGAAATTATTTTCCAGCTACGGGAAAAAAAATATAATAAAATACAGATATGATTTCTGCCGTCGGGGCTTGGCGATTTCACGCAGGATCTTCGCTTCAAAGTCCAGCGTGGGATTGTTTGGAGAAGGGAGAGAGGGACAACGGGGCTCATCAAATCCCGTATCCCAAGGCTGGAATCCCTGCTCGCAGCAGGGGGGTCCCGACCCAGAGAGTTAAGCAGCATCGGGACTGTCACCTCCGCCTTATCGCAGCTTTTAAATCAGAGGTTTTAAAGGGAATGGGGAGCATCAGATGTTAATTTTGTTTGCTCTCTCCCTGCACGCGGAGCCCTTTGGGATGGGGGAAATTTGGGGATATAAGAAAAAGTAATTCTCCAGGGTGTAAAGGATGTTTTTCTCTGTGTTTTGCCCTCGCAGGGAGCCAGGTCTGCCGCCCCCCGCTGCTGCACGGCTCGCTGCCCTGGCTGGACGGCAGCAAAGCGCTGAGCAGCCACCACAGCGCTTCCCCCTGGAACCTCAGCCCTTTCTCCAAGACCTCCATCCATCACAGCTCACCGGGACCCCTTTCCGTCTACCCTCCCGCCTCCTCTTCCACTTTATCCGCCGGCCACTCCAGCCCGCACCTTTTCACCTTCCCGCCGACCCCACCGAAAGATGTGTCCCCGGATCCTTCCATCTCCACTCCCGGCTCCACCGGCTCCAACCGGCAAGACGAGAAGGAATGCATCAAATACCAGGTGTCCCTGGCCGACACCATGAAGCTGGAGTCCTCTCACTCCCGGAGCAGCATGGCCTCGTTAGGAGGTGCCACCTCCTCCGCTCATCACCCCATCACTACCTACCCACCCTATGTCCCAGAATATGGCTCTGGACTTTTTCCCCCCAGTAGCCTCTTGGGAGGATCGCCCACCGGCTTCGGGTGTAAATCGCGACCGAAAGCACGGTCAAGCACAGGTAGGGTTTTTGGCTTCTTCATCCCCCTTGTTCCCGAGAGGAAGTGATGGGGGGGAAGAGGAAAAAAGTGCAAAGTTCCCCCATCCTTCTCTCCCTGCACAGAAGGATGCTCACCGTGTGATGAAGGCAGCAGGGGCTCAAACTGAAGGTGGGGAGGGGGAAACAACTTTCCCTTTCCCACCCTGCTGGGTTTATAACCAAGTTGCTCCTTTTGTTACTCATTTTGGGGTTACAACAGGCCCAGGAACTCAAGTCTCCCTCTCCCTCTCACACCCAGGGCTGCCGCGGGGCTCCCGTCCCCGGGAGGAGTCGGGGGGAGCGACCCTCAGTTCTCCCCTTTCCTCTGCCACCCCGAGCGCCCACGGTGCGCTCCGCAGCGGCTCCCGAGGAGGAAGCGAAACCCAGGGAACCGCAGCATTAGTGTTATCTCCCTCTATTTTAATAATGGCACTAAATCCCGGCCAACATCTCCCCCTCCCCGCCCTCCGCTTCTCTCTTCCCAGGGCCTCTTCCCATGAGGGGAGGGTTTTCCCTGGGGCGCCGGGGAGCTCGCCCACGCAGACCCCAGCCCCGTCTTTAGTTCCCTGCCAGGGGTCTTCTACCCCCCTCCAGACCCATCCAGCGCTTTAACCATCTCCCCCTTCCCTCCCATCAAGGCGAGACCCCAAAAGCATCCCCCATAGGGTCCCAGAGGTGGGGGTGGGAGATGTGCGGGAGTTGCGCTGCTCCCTGCTCCTGATGGCTCAGTTCTTTTGGGACATTTTTGGGTACCGAAGGGTAGTGTGTAAGCCCAGAGGTGTGCGTTGCTCTGCGTGTGTGTGAGTGCAGAGGGCGATTAGTTAAAAGTCTTTTTTTCTTTTTTATTTTTTTTTTTCTCTCTCTCTCTAATTTTTTTTTTCCGAGGAGGCTGCTGCAGGGGTTGCCTGGCATGAATGAGATCAGTTTTCAGGGTTTTTCCAGGGTGACATTTACTCTGTCTGTCTGAGCAGGGGACTGTCTCTATTTAGCTGATATGTTTGAGCTAATCCAATTATTTTCAGACTGCTGCACGCGACAGTTGCATTGTTTATCCAGCGCCAGGAACTTTAATAGAGTCCGGATGCGGTTAGAGTGACAAAAAAACCCAGACCTGTATGTTTTGTACATGTCTGCTGGAGAGAGAGAGAGAGAGAGATGGAGTGAAACAAAAGAGACAGGGGGGACAGAGACTCAAACAGCCCCCGGTGCGGCCGCCTCGTTTAACCGGAGGCGGAACAAAACCACCCGGGTATTAACGGGAGCATCTCCTATCGCCTGGCCCCGGTACGGACCGGGTGTTGATTCCCTGTGTGCTGGTTAGGGACGGGTTTATTCCCTCCTTCGGTGTAAACCGGGTGATGCAGCAGCAGCTCCCGCCGGGGGCACCGTCTGAGCGGTATTTTCAAACCGCTTTGGCCCCCCCCCCCCCCCGACCTCTACTCCCCCTTCTGTTTTCCTTTTGCCACTTTCTGTTACTTTACCTTCTAGAGAAACATCTGCGGTTCGTGATAAACCAACCCCAGGAGCAACACACACCTTTTTTTCTTCTTCTTCTTTTTTTTTCAAAAATTTTTTAAGGTCGATTTTTAGCGAACCGGGAAGGTCGCAGACAAAAGAGGAAAAGGAGGGGAGAAAGGGGGAGTGGGAGTGTTTTTGCAGGATAAAAGAGAGAAAAACGGCTATAAAATTATATATATTTTTTTTTTTGGCTGTTTTTGGAGGGGTGAAAGGAGAGAGGTTTTAGTGCAAAGGCCTGGAAAAACGGTTGCCGTTTGTGGTTAGGGTGTGGATGCCTCTTGCTCGAAGGCAGTGGGGAGCCTGCTCTCTGATGGGTTAGCTCAGCTCTGGGCTACCGAGGAGGTCCTTCTGCTGCTCTCAGATGGCATGGAGTGTCACTAGGTGCAAGAAAAAATTAGCCCCAACAAACCACCAAACCAAACATCCAACCAAACCCCCTCTGAGAGTAGCTGGGAGGCATACCCACATCCCCCCACTTCCCTCCTCCAAGCTGGGAGCCCCCCTCAGTAGTCTGGGAGATGGCAGAGAAGTGTCAAAAAGAGGAAGGAGGGAAAAAACCCCTCAAATCAAGCAGGTTGTTTGGGATCACAGATATAAGGATGGACAATCAAGCTGCAGATGTGGTGGGGATGATCAGAGAGGTTTCCACAGGTTGGTTGGTGGATGTTAGATTGCAAATCAGTCGATAATGGATATTGACAGAGTGGTTGTGTATTGGCTGGGTCTGGAGAGATGTTTTGGTTATTGAGCTGTATTTTGAGAGTCCTTGTTATGATCTGACACAAGGCCAAAGGAAGAGTCCCCCTGACTCATGTGTCGTCCCCCACCATAGGGAGCTCGGGTAGTGGTAAAGGGCTACTCATCAGAAAAAGGGGCATGGACTTATAGTTGGTTTCCATCTTGGAGGGGCTGGAGACTCCTGAAAGGCCTGACAAGGTTTGTCTGGTCTATATGGCATCTGGGGGGTTGCAGAGGCCTCTAGTCCAGAGATGAAGGGGGGATTGCTCAAAGGAGAGACCTATGAAAGGAGTGAGAGCTTCTCTTGACCCACCATAGGGTTCAGGTTGTTGGAGTCACCATGCTTCTTCTCCACTGCTGGGACATAAGTGTGATGCTGGTGTGTGAGACAGGATCAGGACCCATCAGTCTTCCCTAGAATGTACCAGGGATGTAGCTCAGTCTTGGCCTTGGGTCCTTGTGTGGGGACATCCTGAACTTGGAGAGGACAAGCAGGGTCTGGCTTGGCTGGTACTCTTGGTTGTGTTGTTTTTGGGGGAGGATTTTTAGGGAGGATTTTTCCACAGTCCCTTTTCCTTCTGTTTTCCCCAAGTGAACCGTGTGCTCTCTTGTTTCCAGAAGGCAGGGAGTGTGTAAATTGTGGGGCTACCTCAACCCCCCTGTGGAGAAGAGATGGCACCGGGCACTATTTGTGTAACGCCTGTGGACTCTATCACAAAATGAACGGGCAGAACCGGCCCCTGATCAAACCCAAGAGGAGACTGGTGAGTCCCATTCTTTTAAAATATTTTCTCTTCTTCCTACTGCAACTTTCTCTCTTTATCAACATCCTGGGATGGAGAGGGGAAGCTCGGTCAGCTTCAGAATCTGGTCCTGCCGTGACGGAGTGTTGGGATGAGGGGATGCTTGGAGAGATGCTCCCAACCATTGTGGACCTCAGTTGTCTGATCCACTTGCAAAGTGCAAAATAGATTAAAAGAAAAAAATCAAGTTCCAGGGATTTTTGCAAACCAAAATTGAGTTTTCTCCCCGGTTGCAGTGGGACAGTTGCTTCTACACAATGGTGATCCAAGGATGGTGATCCAAAGAAGGGACTCTTTTAGGCAACAAGGGCAGAGCAATTATTTCCTAATCATTAAGGATATTATCAGGAGAACAGGACAACTCCTGGACTCTCCATGCTGCTGTCCTCATCTTCCCAAGAGTATCTCTATCCCCCTTGGTTGGTAGTATCATGTTAGGGGATCCAAACTGGGTGCCACCAGGGCATCATCCAGCCCTTGGTCCTACAAATCACTTGGTGTCACTTGAACCTGTTGTGATCATTTGTACCCGAGCCCTGTGAGTCCTAAATTGTGTTGTTCCCTCTGAGTGTGAGTGAATGAGGACACAAGGTAGGGAATGGCAAAATCTAATGAGTACCCAGCATGTGCTGGTGGCCACAGAAGTTGGAGGAAGGTGGAATACAGGGGATAAATATCCAAAATAATAGTTGCAAAGCCTGGCATTATGGCTTAAAGCATCCACAGCCCTCTCTGTATGAATTCCCCTGGAAGCCACAAAAAAGTCTGGAAGTTGTGGGCATGGGTAATAGAGGCGTTGAAGTAAATTTGGCAAATAATCAGGCCAACCACAAGGGGAAAAAACATACAAAGAGGGGTGGGGGGTGTGTGTGTATGTGTGAAATATGTTCCCTGCTCGGGAAGTGATTGAATGTTTCAGATCGAGACACGTTTGTTTTCGTTTGGATTAAAGGCATGGATGGGCTCCTGGGTGATGTCTTGAAATGAGGAGGGAAAGAATCTCCATGGAGTTTCTGAGCTGATGGATGGATTTGGCTTTTTCCACGAGGCTTGTGCCCTGCACAGCCCGATCCTACAGGCAGGAGGGAGATGGATTGTTGGCCTCACGTTCCCTGTGAAGGTGCTCCCAGCCCTGGTCCAACAACTTTTAGGCAGATATTCAGCTTCCTCAATAAGAGATGCTCCCAAAATTAGACCAGCATTATTCCCACGGGTGCTGGGCAGCATTTGCAGTATACAACCTCAGGAAAGGTTACGCTGTGAGGGGCAGCAGCATTGGCTCTCTCTGGCTCTGCGGGGTTTGGGGAAAGGTGGAGGTTTTGCTTCTCTACCCCCAAACTTCCCACGGGTGAAACCTCTCCCTGCCTTCCTCTACAGGCTTTTCCTGCATAGGAAAATGTTAGTTCCCCTCATCTTTCACAGCCTTGTTAGAAAAAAGGAAAACAGCTTTCGAGGGAGGGAAGTGTGGGCTGGGATTCTGAAATTTTTTTTTTTTTGGGCAGCTTTCTTGTTCTTTTCTCCTCTTCTCCCCTGCTGGCCCTTCTGTCTTAAGCACACACACACACCCCTCGTTTTCTTTTTTCTTTTTTTTTTTTTCCCCCCTCCTCGTTCTCTCTGTATGTGTAAAGTTAACTTCCTAGGAAAAAGCTGCCGGATATCTGAGCCCTGGAGATAACTCCTAAACAACAGCCCCGTTTCCCCAGCTCAAACATACAGGAGCTTGAGCATATCCAAACAAGCAGAGGGGGGCAGGCAGAATAGGAAAGCTGCTGGAAAAAGGGAGGAGAAGCTGGGGGGGAAGAGCTTTCACAAAGTGGCTGATGGAACCACGAAAGAATGTCCCGAGTCACCCTCAGCCCGGCACATGTAAAATGAACTATATAAATAAATACATTGTAAAAGGTCATTCTTGGAGGGGGGGAAAAAAAAAAAGGAGAGAAAAGAAGTAGAGAGAGAGAGAGACCTTGTTTTGAATAATCACTCCAGTTCTGGTCATTTCAGTTACAAAAAGTGCCCGTTCTTTGAATGGAAATTTGGCTGGTTGAGAACTTTGAATTTTTCTATACATTTCAAATTGTTTTTTTCCCCAGGGGAAAAAAAAAAGGGACAAACATTTTTAACATTAGTTGTCTCTATGTTTTTCTCCTTGGCTAACCTCCTCCTTCATCAGAAGGAACTAAAAGCTGGGCCTACGTTTGCATTTTGTGTGTGGGGATGTAGAATTTTGGGAATGAAGGTGTGTGTGGATGAAGATGTGCGTGGACATAGAAGTGTGTGTGTCTGTGGCTTGATTTGATCTTCCCTGACCCGTGGAGGCAAGTGGGATGGGGAAGGCTGCGTGTACATGGAGGTTCAGGATGGGGATCCAGCTCCTCTCCCTCTGCCACAAATTTCCTGTGGGACTTTGGGCAGGCTGAAACTAATGAAAGAATTCTAATGGGCTGGAGAAAGGAGGCAACTAAGTCCTCAGATGCTGAGAATCCAGCTCAGGACTTATTAGATTCAGTGGCTGCTTTTATAAGGGCTGCATTTAGGTGAGATGGATGGAGCCTTGTTGGCCAAGGGGTCTCAGACAGCTTTGCTTCATCTTGAGGAGAGGGTGGAAGGTCTGGAGATGCTGGCAGGAGGATGAGCAGGCAGATGGTACCACACCACTTTGCTTAAAAGAACTGCAGCCCTTTTGGAGGCCATTCCCGTCCCTATCAAAGTTAGTGGTAGCCCTGTAGCTGAGATAAAACCTTCCTTTGAATTTTCTTTCTTTCTCTGCCCTTGTGGATGCAGAGCTCTCCCTTTCCATGTCCAGCCATGGTGGTTTTGGATGGATTATAACCAGTTTCTCAGAGGGCATTTGCAGATGTAGTCTTACTTTGTGAAACTGATGCCTGTCAGCTTTGTGGGTACCCTGTATAAATCCAAATACCCCAAAAAAGCCTCATAATTAAATATATTCATCTGTGCTGCTTTATCCTGCACAATCCTCATTTCTCATCGCTGAAGGTGGACTCTTGTTCTTGTGCAACTGGGCCATGGGGTCTGGCCCTGCAGGAGATACAGGGCACCCTATTAGTCATCCCATTACTGACATGGCCAGGTTTGGGTGGATGATTAAGCCTCAGTGGATGCCATTGCTGGGAGCTTTTACAATAATGATATTATTCATTGTTTCCTGCCCGCTGCCAGTGTCTCTGGTGTAAGTGGGTACAGCACAAAAGGTGCAATAATGCTGAATTTTTGTAGGGGAAACATGTCAGGTGGGAGAGTTTTTTACAAAAGACAGTGGATGTTGTGATTTATTAGTTTATTTAATGTCAGGGTTTGTTTGAAGGTGGCAAGATGGTGACCAGGTGCATCTCTGGAACGCACTCGCTGTCAGAGAAATTACGGCGAGCGCTGCGTAGAAACTCCAAATATCTTCAAAGGGGATGTTTCCCCTGTGTGGGCTGAGGCAAATATCACTGGTTTTTAGAAATTTCCTTAGGCTTGATTTTTGGGTCTGATAAGGGCGAAGCCGCCACTGAGAGTCTCACTCCAACCCCTGGAGCCCCACATGTCAGCTGGTGGGAGCTTGGAGGTGGGTCAGAGACCTGCAAACTCAGCCCCTGAGTCCCAACGAGAGGCAAGTTCTGCAAGATGTGGTGTCTGTGCTTTCTTTTAAAGCATGTATTCACCAATCTGGGGCCTTGACATGGTCTGGAGGAGGACAGGGAAAGGTGTGTGCACGCATCTGCTGGGGCATCTGCCGCTCGTGGTGGGATGCTTCAACTTCTTCTTCCAGTGAAGGGATTTTTTTCAACCAAAGACTCCCTATGGGTCACCATAGGATGAAGAAGTCATCTAGAAACCTCCTCGGGCTTGAGATCATCTTGGTTCAGCATGGTCAGGCAAAATGGAGACATCCTCAGGCAGTCAGTGAAAGCCCCTTGCCCTCAGCTCAGGCTCTTTCTGATGCTTCCCTAATGCGCACGGGCATCGCATAATTTATTTATTTATTTTACTTTTTTTTAGACTGTCCCCCTTTTTTTCTAATTAAAAGTTAAAAAAAAATTAAAACAACCCAACTCTACCTAAAACAAAACCAACCCGTCCTCTCTCCACCTACGCCACATTCAATTATGATTAAAATTGCAACATGACCTAACAAGAGTCGGCATCAGCGCCGTGCCGGAGTCCGTGTTTGCATTTTGGGTTTGTTGTAGCATATCCAAAGATGTGGTATTTAATTTATTAAT
>VZTY01011872.1:3457-15081 GCA_013400935.1 Turnix velox | reverse complement strand
AGGATGGAGAAAGGGATGGATGGGGAGAGAGGGGACCAAAGGAGGAAGGGAGCAGTATATAGAGGGGATGCAAGACAGAGAAAGGGGGTGGTATATGGAGGGGATGAAGAGAGGGATGTGGGATGGAGAAAGGAAGGGATGGGTAGGGGGGACCAAAGGAAGGGATGCAAAGAGGGATGTGGGATGCAGAAAGGGGGGGGATACAAAGAGGATGCAGAGAGGGATGTGGGATGGAGAGAGGGGGGATACAAAGGAGGAAAGGAGCAGTATATGGAGGGGATGCAGGATGGAGAAAGGAATAGGAGGGAGAATTATATCAATTTCAGCCACTTGTAGCTCTGGTTCTGCCTTTTAGCTTCCCACCCTCCTTCCCTGAGCAGAAGTGATGACCCTGGGGAGCGAAACATAAACTAAACATCCCAAAACATTTGGAGGAGGACACGTTTCTCCCCTGGCAAAGTGTCTTTGGCAGCCTCCAGATTTAATATTCCAGCTGAGGGGAAACCCAGGGAGAAGAAGCCTGGGCCCATCAGCTGGATCCCAGGACATTGGAGGAGACAGGAAGGGATGTAAATTGTTGGGTAAAAAAAAATATTGGGGGTGTCTGGCTCACTTGGGTTTCTCCTGGCTTTTAATTCCTTGTGAAATCACAGCAGCTGGTAAAAAAAGCTCCTCAGTTGTGAGAGCCAGAGGCTTTGGTCCTCTGGAGAGGCATGAAATGAGCTGAGATGCTCCTTCTCTGGCCAAAAGCATCCATCCACACTCTGATGGGGTTATTCCTTTTATATTTTTTTTTAATAAATAAGGATTTCTTCACAGTCACATCCCATTTCAAAGAGCTATGTTGCTTGTTTTAATCATTACAGCCTGAAACTCCCTCTTTCCCCCAAAAAAAATCCCTGTTTTAGGGTGTCCTCCAGCCTTATCCTTCCCATCATGGTGAGGGATGGATCCAGGCTGGAAAAAATTTAGGTCCAAAGCATCATCATCAACTCTGCATCATCCTTTGGGAGCAGCTCAAATCCAGGCCAGAGTGTGGGGAACCAGTCTCCTCCATCTGTCCTCCCTGACCCCAATTCTGCACCAAAAAAAGGCTCCAAAAAGGGCAAAAAAGAAAAAAGATTTTCTCAGCTCCTCTCTCCTGACCTTTCCAGAAGAAGCCTGTGGACTAATTAGTGGAGCAATAACGAGGCAAGGATGTGATTCCTCATTAGCTCCAAGGAGAATCCCAGCTACATGACTGATAAGCATCTACAAGAAAATTAACTCGGGTGCTGTAATCAAGATGAACAAGGGAAAAGGCAAAGAGAAGCATGTGGATCCCTCCATCTGGCCCTTCACATCCCAAAAATGGGGCCCAACCCCAAACTGGGGAGGATGTTATTCTTCATAGAATGGTTTGGGTTGGAAGGGACCTTCAAGATCATCCAGTCCCAACCCCCCTGCCATGGGTAAGGACACCTCCCACTAGACCAGACTGCTTAAGGCCTCATCCTATTCAAGATTATAAAGGGGCAAAGAGCAGCACATGGATCCTCCCACTTTGCCCTCCACCTCCCAAAAATGGGGCCAATCCCATACTGGGGGGATGCTCCTCTTCATAGAATGGTTTGGGTTGGAAGGGACCTTCAAGATCATCTAGTTCCAACCCCCCTGCCATGAGTAGAGCCACCTCCCACTAGACCAGGTTGCTCAATGCCTCATCCTAATCAAGATTAGGAAGGGAAGAGGCAAAGAGGAGCACATGGATCCCTCCACCTCATCCTTTGCATCCCAGACTGGGGGGATGCTCTTCTTCATAGAATGGTTTTGGTTGTCCTTCACCTTCCAAAAATGGGGCCATGTTATCTCCATAGAATCATATAATTGTTTGGGTTGGAAAGGATCTTCAAGACCATCTAGTTCCAACCCCCCTGCCATGAGTAGAGACACCTCCCACTAGACCAGGCTTCTCAATGCCGCATCCTAATCAAGATGAACAAAGGAAGAGGCAAAGAGGAGCCCTTCACCTCCCAAAAATGGGGCAAATCCCAAACTATTCCATTCTTCATATAATCCTAGAGTAGTTTGGGTTGGATGGGACCTCCAAGATCATCTAGTTCCAACCCCCCTGCCATGCCCAGGGACACCTCCCACCACACCAGGTTGCTCAATGCCTCATCCAGCCTGGCCTTAAACACCTCCAGGGATTGAGGGGGCATCCACAGCCTCTCTGGGCAACCTCTTCCACTGTCTCACTGGAAAGTCCTCATTAAAGCTGGAATAACCCAAATTTTCTCCATAAGGGGGAAACCTCCATGGAATGGATTCAGGGTCAGCTGCTCTTGGCTTCAGCACCATCCAGAGGAGTGGAAAATGCTACCTTGGAACTGAAATAAGAAATTACATGGAAAAAGATAGGATGGAGGGGATCTTTGGTCCTCCTTCTGTAAAACTCCCCTATTTATGAGCCAAAATGACCTCATTTCACCCCAAGAGCATCAGTGTCCCTTGGCATCCCAGTACCCAGTCTTGATACCATCTATGATTCCTTTCATAAAGCCATTGGGAGGGACAGGTGATCACAGGTTGGGAAGAACCTCAATGATCATCTGATGCCATGTGATGGATTCAGGATTCCAGCTACTCTTGGCTCCAGCATCATCCAGAGGGCTGGAAAATACTATCTTGGAATTGAAATTAGAAGTTAAGGGAGATCTTTGGTCCTCCTTCTGTAAAACTCCACTGTTTATGAGCTAAAATGACCCCATTTCACCCCAAGAGCATCATTGTCCCTTGGCATCCCTCTGCCCAGTCTTCACACCATTCATGTTTCCTCTTATAAAGCCATTGGGAGGGAGAGGAGATCACAGGTTGGAATGAACCTCAAAAGTCACCTAGATCCTTGTGATGGATTCAGGGTCTCAGCTACCCTGGGCTCCAGCATCATCCAAAGGGCTGGAAAATGCTACTTTGGAATTAAAATAAGAATTTAGGGGATGGATGGGGAGATCTTTGGTCCTCCTTCTTTAAAACCCCACTGTTTATGAGCTAAAATGACTTCATTTCACCCCAAGATCATCACTGCCCCTTGGCATCCCAGTGCCCAGTCTTAACACTATCCATGGTGGAGGAATCTCTTATAAAGCCATTGGGAAGGACAGGAGATCACAGGTTGAGAGGAACCTCAAAGATAATCTAGTTCCATGTGATAGAGTCAGGGTCTTAGCTGTTCGTGGCTCCAGCATCATCCAACAGGCTGGAAAATGCTATTTTGGTATTTAAATAAGAAGTTTGGGGAGTTCCTTGGTCCTCCTTCTGTAAAACCCCACTATTTATGAGCTGAAATTACCTCAGGAGCATCATGATGGATTCAGGGTCTCAGCTACTCTTGGGCTCCAAAGGGCTGGAAAATGCTGTCTTGGAACTGAAGTAAGAAGATGGGGAAGGATGGGGAGATTTTTGGTCCTCCTGTAAAACCCCACTGCTTATGAGCTAAAAAAGTGACATCATCTCACCTCAAAAGCATCATCATCCCTTGGCATCCCAGTGCCTAGATTTGACACCATGGAAACACGAAGTCTTCACCCACCCATCCCTCCCCCTGCCTAACCAACTTTCCTTCCTCCTCCCACCGTGTCCCCTTGGGAAATGCAACTCACCAGTGATGTCCTGCAGCAGAGACACCAGGAGGAGCATCCCTCAGGCCCCACGGGGGGGCAAATGGTGGCTGCTGCCCTTCTCCACTGCTGTTAAATAGGAGAGTGGGTGGAGGGGGCTGATTTGGAACAGGTGGAGGTGGGGGAAAGTCTCCAGTTGAGCCCAGGTGTGGGGGATTTGGGGGAAAATGGGCTGGAAAAGGGTTGGTGTGGGGCAGAGGGAGGAAAAGAGGGGGATGGGGAACCTGCCTAGAGGCAAACTGGGGGGGGAAATGGAAGGATTTGAATGTTTACCATGAAGATGGTGAGACAGTGCAACAGATTGCCAAGAGAGGTGGTGGAGGCTCCATTCATCCCTGGAGACATCCAAGGCCAGGCTGGATGAAGCCCTGAGCAACCTCATTCAGTGCAGGGGGGCTGGAACTAGATGATCTTGAAGGTCCCTTCCAACCCAAACCATTCTATGATCCCAATCATAAAGACAATGTGAAGGACAGGAGGTCACAGGTTGGAAAGAACCTCAAAGATCATCTGGTTCCATCCCCTTGCCACAAGCAGGGACATTTCCCACCAGCCCAGGTTGCTCCAAGCTCCATCCAACCTGGCTTTGAACCCCTCCAGGGATGGGGCAGCCCCCTCTGGGCAACCCGCACTCCCAGCAAAGATTTAATTCCTAATTTCTCATCTAAATCTCCCCTATTCCAGTTGAAAACTGGTTCCCTTCACCTTATCCCTCCCCATCCTTGTGAAATTCCTCCCCCATCTTTCCCAAATGCCATCCCTTGGTGACTCGAGCTCTGGAGTAAAATTAAATCAAGTCACAGGTGCCCAACTTCACTTCTCCAGCATTTTTCTAGGCAAAAAAACAACCCCAGCAGCCAAAAAAAAAGCACAGTGGGATGACCCAACACGCTGTGTTTAACCCAAAACATTTTCCACCCCCAAAGGTCTGGCTTCTCCCCTCCCTCAATACCCCCTTTTTATTTCTTTTTTTTCAACAATAAAAAGCCATTTTCCAATGAAACCACCCTGTTTCCTGCCAGAAGTTTTTCTCAGCCAAGCAGCTGGAGCCAAAGCTTTCCCTTTGGTTAAAAATAAAATAAAATAAAAAAACAAAAAAAACCCTCATTTCATTTATTTTTAGCCTCATTGTTATGAGCCATATGCCTTCCACTTGAGCCCTCTATGGCCAGGTAATGGGAAGAATCCCAGCCCTGGGATGCAGGAGGGAATTAAAGTGATTTATTTTTATTTTTTTTTCCACTGTTTTTCTCCTCCCTTGACAAGCCCAGTGAGGGGGAAAAAACACAAGGAGCAAGACAGCATCATGATGGTAGCAAGGGTTTTTTTGGTAGCATGCAGGCTGTAATTAATAAACTATAATTAATACTTCCCCAGAAGCAAAGCCCAGAGCCCCCAAACTCCCACCCTGAACATAAAGGAACGTGCTCTTAGCCCCAAATCTCTCTCAAATTAAGGTATTATTCAACCCAACTTCTTGCTTCAGCTCCACCATGTGTTGATTAAATCCCAGGGCTGGCTTTTGGGGCCAGAATTACCCTGTTATTATTTATAATAATAATTAGAAATCCAAGCCAGTGGCTGGTGGGGTTCAGGAGTCCTTGTTTCATCAAAATGGGATCCTAAAACTAAAGGTATAATCATATGAGAGGGAAAAAAAAAGACTTTATATAGGTTAAAATTTGGAATCTAATCCCCTGTATCCAGCCCACTGAATAATAAATATAATAATGTATATTTATAATAATAATTAGAAATCCAAGCCAGTGGCTGGTGGGGTTCAGGAGTCCTTGTTTCATCAAAATGGGATCCTAAAACTAAAGGTATAATCATATGAGAGGGAAAAAAAAAGACTTTATATAGGTTAAAATTTGGAATCTAATCCCCTGTATCCAGCCCACTGAATAATAAATATAATAATGTATATTTATAATAATAATTAGAAATCCAAGCCAGTGGCTGGTGGGGTTCAGGAGTCCTTGTTTCATCAAAATGGGATCCTAAAACTAAAGGTATAATCATATGAGAGGGAAAAAAAAAGACTTTATATAGGTTAAAATTTGGAATCTAATCCCCTGTATCCAGCCCACTGAATAATAAATATAATAATGTATATTTATAATAATAATTAGAAATCCAAGCCAGTGGCTGGTGGGGTTCAGGAGTCCTTGTTTCATCAAAATGGGATCCTAAAACTAAAGGTATAATCATATGAGAGGGAAAAAAAAAGACTTTATATAGGTTAAAATTTGGAATCTAATCCCCTGTATCCAGCCCACTGAATAATAAATATAATAATGTATATTTATAATAATAATTAGAAATCCAAGCCAGTGGCTGGTGGGGTTCAGGAGTCCTTGTTTCATCAAAATGGGATCCTAAAACTAAAGGTATAATCATATGAGAGGGAAAAAAAAAGACTTTATATAGGTTAAAATTTGGAATCTAATCCCCTGTATCCAGCCCACTGAATAATAAATATAATAATGTATATTTATAATAATAATTAGAAATCCAAGCCAGTGGCTGGTGGGGTTCAGGAGTCCTTGTTTCATCAAAATGGGATCCTAAAACTAAAGGTATAATCATATGAGAGGGAAAAAAAAAGACTTTATATAGGTTAAAATTTGGAATCTAATCCCCTGTATCCAGCCCACTGAATAATAAATATAATAATGTATATTTATAATAATAATTAGAAATCCAAGCCAGTGGCTGGTGGGGTTCAGGAGTCCTTGTTTCATCAAAATGGGATCCTAAAACTAAAGGTATAATCATATGAGAGGGAAAAAAAAAGACTTTATATAGGTTAAAATTTGGAATCTAATCCCCTGTATCCAGCCCACTGAATAATAAATATAATAATGTATATTTATAATAATAATTAGAAATCCAAGCCAGTGGCTGGTGGGGTTCAGGAGTCCTTGTTTCATCAAAATGGGATCCTAAAATTAAAGGGATGATCATATGAGAGGAAAAAAAAAGACTTATACAGGTTAAACTTCAGAATATCATCCCCTATATTCAGCCCCCTCCATCCCCTGAGCCCATGAGTCAGTATCAAGGTTGGATTTGCTGTTTTCCACCAAAATGAAGGTGTGGGGGAGTGAAAAACCCCTCATTTAAAAAAAAAAAATCCTAATTTAAAAAAAACTCCATGCCTGTAACTCATCCAGGGAGGGTTTTGGGGCTTGAATGTCACATTTGGAGAAAAACTGGGGAGTATTTTGGAAGGTTTAGGGGGACTTTTGTTTTTTTCAGCTGGAATGAATATTTTTTTAGACAAATATCTTCAATTCTGCCTTAAAAAAAGGCCCAAAAAACAACCACCCAACCAAAAAGGAAATATTTCACCTGCAAACTTCTCATCTACTTGTGGGTTTTCCCCCTAAATCCATGACTTGAATGAAACTTTAATATTTTCTTTCCATCCTACAATGGGAATTCTCCCCCAGCCAAGGTTCTTTGCACTGTTTGGGGTCTGTGTTTTGCTGCTGCAGCATCTTTAGGTTGGAAGAGGAGGAAAAATAAAATTGAAAAAAAAAAATTAAAAAAAAAGCCCAAAGCTTTAACTCTGAATGCTATGGGAAATGTTTTGCTTTTTAAATAGGATGCTTATCCCCAAAAGCACCTCCATCAGCCCACGGGTCTAAATCCCCTCCAAAAACATCCCCTCTGAGAAGCATCTCCCATCACGAAATGAATCCTCCTAGGAGCTATATAAATATAAAAGTGCACATTCATGGAGATAGATATATATATATATATGTATAAAAGACGTTGGAGAGTACGTCTTTGCAGCTGTATAAATAGGATGATGACAGCCACAGGGCAGATATAAATAAGATTAAAAGTTGCAGGCACCCTTTCTCTGCTGTTTTCCCCATCCCCACACATCTCCCAGTCCTCTAAAATCGTAGAGTGGTTTGGGTGGGAAGCGACCTTCAAGATCATCCAGTTCCAACCCCCCTGCCATGGGCAGGGACACCTCCCACCACACCAGGTTGCTCAGTGCCTCATCCAGCCTGGCCTTAAACACCTCCAGGGATTGAGGGGGCATCCACAGCCTCTCGGAGCAACATCTTCCAGTGTCTCACCACCCTCAACATAAAGAATTTCTTTCTTCTCTTCAACCTAAATCTCCCCTCTTCCAATTTGCATCCATTCCTCCTAGTCCTTCCATCCTATATCCTATTCAAAAGTCCTACCCCAGCCTTTCTGTAGCCCCCTGAAGGGGGTATTGAGAAGCTCCTCTGAGGTTCCACCTAATCCTTCTCTTCTCCAGGCTGAACAACCCCAACTCCTTCAGCGTGTCCCCAGAAGGGAGCTGCTCCAGCCCTCTCAGCATCTTGGTGGCCTCCTCTGGACCTGCTCCAACAGCTCAATGTCTTTCTTCTGTTGAGGTCTCCAGAACTGGACACAGTAACTCCAGTTGGGTCTCACCAGAGCTGAGTAGATGGAGCCAGGATCTTCTCAGTGACCTCCAATGATAGGACAAGGGGCAATGGGTGCAGGTGGAACACAGGAGGTTCCACAGAAAGAGGAGAAGAAACTTTGTCACCTTGGTGAGGGTGAGAGAAGAGTGTCCCAGGCTGCCCAGAGAGGGTGTGGGGTCTCCTTCTCTGGAGACATTCAAACCCCACCTGGACACCTTCCTGTGGGACCTGATCTGGGTGTTCCTGCTCCAGCAGGGGGTTGGACTAGTTGATCTTTTGAGGTTCCTTCCAATCCCTGACCTTCTGGGATTCTGTGACTCTGAAAAAAAAAAAAGGGAATTCACAATGGAGCATCCCTTTGGTCAACAAATAGCAAGGGGGTTGGTGTGAAGCAATCCCCAGCTAAGAAATATCAGGGAGTTTTGCAAGGGAACACCTTTCCCTTGAACAAATAATGGGGGATCACTGAAGAAGTACTGACTTGGTGAAGAAATAACTGTGGGTTTGCAGTCAAACATCCCTCCTTGAGCAAATAACAGTGAGTTTGAAACAGAGGCATCTGTCCTTGAACAAATAAGAGGGAGGTTGAGGTGGAACATCTCTCCTTGAACAAATAACAGGAGAGTTGGAGAGGGAGCATCTCTCCTCCAACAAATAATGGAGGGCTCACAACAGAGCATCATCCTGGGGAAGAGATAACCAGGGGTTTGCAATGAAGCATCACCTCAGTGATCAAATAATGGGGTTTTATAGAATCACAGAATGGTTTGGGTTGCAAGAGAACTTCAAGATCATCTAGTTCCAACTCCCTGCCATGGGCAGGGACACCTCCCACCACACCAGGTTGCTCAGTGCCTCATCCAGCCTGGCCTTAAACACCTCCAGGGATTGAAGGGGCATCCACAGCCTCTCTGGGCAACCTCTTCCAGTGTCTCACCACCCTCACAGTGAAGAATTTCTTTCTTCTCTCCACCCTAAATCTCTCCTCTTCCCATTTGCATCCATCACTCTCAGTCCTGCCATCCTGGACCCTGTTCAAAAGTCCTACCCCAGTCTTTCTGGAGCCCCCTGAATGGATTGAGAAGCTCCTCTGAGGTCCCCCCTGAGCCTTCTCCAGGCTGAACAACCCCAATTTCTTCAGCCTGTCCTCATAAAGGAGGTGCTCCAGCCCTCTGATCATCTTCATTGCCCTCCTTTGGACCCTCTCCAACAGCTCAATGTCCTTCTTCTGTTGAGGGCTCCAGAACTGGACACAGAAACCCCAGTTGGCATCCCACCAGAGCCCAGTAGAGGGGCAAAATCCCCTCTCTTGACCACAAACACCCAAGAACATCCAACTCAAGGAGTGAGGAGAGGGAATGAACATTCCCCTCACCCTCCAAGCTGAGCTTGACACCTTCTTCAACGACTGGAACAAATCTGAGACCATTTTGAACATTCAGGGAGACAAATACCAAGCCCAGGAATAAAGATCTGCTGCTCCCATTTATTTCCATAAGGCCATAATAACCCTCTCCTTGGCTTTATGAAGTTGAATTTGTTACAGCAGATGAGCTGTAAAAAAAATCAAGGGGGGGAGAGGGGGAGAAGGCAAAAAAAATAGAAGCTATAAATAAATAGGTAATTTTTAACCTGCATTTCCATGTAATTGAGAGGGTAAAGGCTGGAGTTGACACTGGGTTGAAGTTACCTACAGCCTCCCAGGGGTTTTTTTTTGGCCAAACTCTGAGCCCAAAGGGATGGATCCTCTTTGAGTCTGATGGCATTGGCAGGGCAAAAAAAAAAGCAGGAAAAGGAGTAAATAATATCTCTTGGCATGAAAATGGAGACAAACAGCCAAGCCTCAAAGCTCCTGCTCCAATGGGAAGGTGGATTTGGGGTTTAAATATAGATGTTTATAATTTGGGAGATGGGAAATAGGTGAAGATTTATTCTTGATATGATTTGAGGGCTCCCCAAAACCAGGCTGCCCTTGGATAGGGATTGATTCCTGCTTAGGGAGAAGGTTTCAGGTATTGGGGTGGGGAAGATGGAGATAAAATGGGACCACAGGATGGATGCAGCATCCTTTGGGATGGAGACATCACAAGGAGGAGGGGTGTTGGGGTCTGAGTGTCTGCAAAGCCCCAGCCTGGTTCTGCAGAGCTGGCACTTGGCAGCTTGTAAGGAGATATAAATCTCCTTATCTTAATGGTCAGGACTGCTTTCAAGGAGGAAATTTGCCATGTAAAAGCAGGGAAACTCAGCTTCTCCTCCATGCCATGGGGGGGAAAAAACCCTCAAAGCATCTCTCCAGCCCCAAATCCAACCTGTGCAATGTGTTTCCAACCTCCAGCAGCAGGAGGAGGAGAGGGGCAGACACAGAGAGAGGGACAATGGGGACAATCACCTTATAAAATACCAGGGAAGCTCCCCTACCAACTCAGAGCTGCTGCACACAGTGGGATTTGAAGATATTTTGCTCAAATACATTTTTGGCATCACTTTGCAGAAGGGGAAAGTGGCAACTCTGGAGATGCACAGACCTCCCTCTCATCACACCACCCAGCCTCCTGCTGCTTCTTTTGTCTGATATTATAGAGAGAGACTCTCTCTCTTTTTGATTTTTTTTTTTCCTTCAGGTAGCAAAGATGCCAGGGTCAGCAGAACCCAGCCCTGCTGCCATCTCAGCAGGGAGATCTCTGGCATTTATTTACCCATACCCCTTGTTATCTCTCTCTTGCAAAAGGCTGTCAGCTCTTTTTTGTGTCTGCTGCCTTGGCTCTGCCCTGCCTGAGCTCCTTGTGTTTCAAGGGGGGGAGGTGGGGGACTGATCTGGGGCTTGGGCTTATCTAACACAGGTTTATGAGATATTAATAGGAAATATATATATTTTTTTTCCTGTAGAAAAGCCACTTCATAAAAGGATTGTGTCTTGGGGAGTGAGGTGGATTCATAGCCTGAGTGATGTGATGTTTCTTCCCCAAACAAGGATTGAGGAAGGATGCTGATGGCAGCAGGAGCTCTTCCAGAGCTCTGACTGTGTCCCCTTTTCACCTCACCTCCTCCTCAGATTCCCAAAACCCTGGGAAAAGTCAAGGCTGGGAAGGCAGAACTCATTGAGACCCAGCCAAATACCATCAGTTTGTGTTACAGAGTTTGATTCAGTCCTTATCTAATAAAAGTTTAGGGGATATTACGGGGAAATGTATTTTTTTTTGTATGGATTGTGTCTTGGGGAAAGAGGTGGATGTGTTTCCATCACATCAAGGACTGAGGAGGGATGCTGAAGGCAGCAGGAGCTCTTCCAGCCCTGCCTGTGTCCCCTTTTCACCTCATCTCCTCCTCAGATTCCCAAAACCTTCAGAAAAAACAAGTCTGGAAAGCCAGAATTCATTGAGACCCAGCCAAATACCATCAGTTTGTATTTCAGAGTCTGATCCAAGGCTAATCTGACACAGGTTTATGGGATACTAATGGGAAATATATTTATTTTTGAATGTAAAATCACTTCATAAAAGGATTGTGTCTTGGGGATGTGTCTTGAGCA
>VZTY01011867.1:0-82456 GCA_013400935.1 Turnix velox | reverse complement strand
CTTTGGGTCTAAACCAGGACAATCTCTTATTTCTGATATATAGTCTCTCATCAATTACTCTTAATGTGCCTTACAGTTGCTTATTTTCAGCTCATGACACAACAACCCATTTGAGTTTTCCAGTCTTTGATGAGCACAGCCCCTAACACTACCTTGTCTGTACAACTGAATGGGTAATCAGGAGATAGAAATCAGTAAAAGAGAAAGTTACTGTTCTTGAAATTTATAGCACTTACATTGGCACAAGGCACGGGAGAAGAGTCACTATTTGAATAATTAAAAAATACTACCTATGCTATTGAACTGTGGGTTTTTTCAGATTTTTGCAGGTACTTAACACCTGCAGTGTCCCACCCAACATTAAAAAAACTTGAAATTGATGCTTTGAATTCTGTTTGTAGATAGTTCTTCAGATGAAGATTTGCTGATTTTGGTAAAGTAAGGGACAAAATGCTCTGAGCTTACAAACTCAATTAGATTCTAGGGAATGAGGAAAAAAACACCACTCAGATAGCTAGTGGTAGTAGGGTGCTGAATTTTCATTGAACTGTACATGAAACCACTATTTCCATTCCAACAAAAACTGAAGTTCTTCCTTAAAACTGTGAATTACAGTAACCATTTTACACTTAGGGACATGAAATTTGTTTCACTAAAACCTTTAAAACCTTTAAAATCTTCCTTCGTGCCCAGTCAAGATGAGGTTGACTATCAAGTAGGAATGGATTTGACAGAGCAATTCTAATTTCTTCAAAATTACCATTTACTGTAAAAATACAGAAATATTTAAACCAAAGACTCAAAGACTTATTTTTTTTACCATTTGTGGGAAGTATGCAAATTTGGGGGGTTTATAGTTCTTTTTCTTCTGTTTGTTAATTACAAAGTTTTAGATGTTTGGAATAGAAAAGATTTTTTCATGATGGTGATGTTACTCTGATGGCAAGTTAAATGTTTATGTAAAAATTTCCATCAAAACGAAAAGATTTGTGCTAAGAAATAGCTAGGAGAGGGGGTTGTGTGTCTTTTTTGTCAGCAGCCCTGTCTAGTTGTGGGTCTCAGATGGTTGGTATTTCACTATTTTATTGATAAAGGTATGTTCTGCAGTACAAAACATAAAATCTTTATATACTCCAAAGGCAAATTACTTCCCTTCCCACTTGGGGATAGTTAATTTTTAATGCTATTCTTTGAGGTTTTAATTCTTCATGGGGTCTAGAGCAATTGTGAATTACAACATACATATTTAATAGCAACGACAATGTCTGTGGTGGAGATAATACACATAATAATAATATACAAAAAAAAAAATCCAAGAGGATGTACACTAGTTATCATTTAAACCTAACCAGGCAGTAAGATATTATTCAGGGTGCTGTTTTCCTTACATGTGCTTTCACTGCTTCTCCATCAGAAGCCCCTCTTTCCAAGGCTGAAAACAGCACTCAAACCAAATTATCCAAGCAGCCTGTGAGTGCTCCTGCAACCCTCCATTGATCTCATAGTAAGTTAATGTGGTGCAGCCAGCACTTCACTAGCCAACACACTTCCAGTGAGGTTTACAAGCTCTGCAGAATTTCCTCAACCCTGTTATTACTTGGTTCATGAAAGCAGCCACACTCTGATGCTTTCTAAACTTCCCTGACAACAGAGAGATGTATAGCATGTGTCTACTGGTCTGGGGGGAAGCTTCCAATCCTCCTGTTGCCCCCAAACTTGGGTCTCTTCTTGCAAAGTTGCAGGCCCATCTGAACTCTTGCCAGGACTACCCCATGTATAGCTTCAGAGTGCTATCACAACAGTTTAAGTGTAAACTGAAGCCCAGCAAAAACATCAGCCACTTTATGGCAAGGCTGTTCCACCACACACACTACCAGGTACCTTCTCCTGAGAGAGTGTGTCTGAGCATTCATCTCAGATGCCCTCAAAGCATCCTAGCACTCACAAGCACCACCACACACACTGTCTCCTACACAGCCCTTATAATAAACAAGTAAAAAGCATAAAACAGTCTGGGCTGAGGCTCTCACAGAGTTTCACCATCAGATCTCTCCTCTCAAGGCACTGAGATGATGAAAAGTTTCACCTCTTGCCGGACCTCACACCTAGTTCATGAGAACTGTTGCCACTACAAGCTTCTGGCACCTACCCTGGCCTCGCTGCAACTGGAAGCTCACTGCTTTAGGGCCAAGTTCCTCTGAATCAAATGGTGCCTTACCACAAGGCTACAGAATGTTCTGAACCTCAGTAACCTGTCTCGGCTCATGGATGCCTTTGTTAAGATTCAATAAGACCAAGTGCAACTCCATACACAGGCTGGTGGCAGAGTGGCTGTAAAGCTGCCCTGTGGAAAAGAACGCGGGGTGTTGGCTGTCAGTTGAATGTGATCCTGCAGTGTGCCCAGCTGGTCAAAAAGGCCAACACCGTCCTGGAGCCAAAAGAATTAGGGAAATAATCACATCCCTGTACTCGGTACTTGTGAGGCCTCACCTCAGTGGGTCCACTCATGGGTCCACCACCACAAAAAAAGACACTGAGGTACTGGAGCAGATCCAGAAAAGGACAACAAAGCTGGTGGAGTCTAGAGCACAAGTTCTATGGTGGTGGACATGTCAAGAGTCAGATTGATGACTGGACTCAATGGTCTGAAAAGTCTTTTCCAAGGTAAATGATTCTTCAGTTCTATAATTTGCTCTCAGAAACGCAGCAAAAGCATTTGCTGATTCAGTCTGAGAAGTGGCCGCTGCTACACGCCGTGTCGTGGGTTCTTTCCTCCTAAACGTTCCTGACGCCGAGCTGGGCACCACGCGACACTACGCAACAGCAAAGGCACCGCTGTTGGTGCTTTCACAGAGAAAAGTAAAGCGCCTTCTTTCGACAACTCATCCCTTCGACAGAACCCTTCTGAGGCCACAAACTGCCGCCGCGGCACCCGGCCTGCCGGCCCCCAGAGACCGCACCCAGAGCAGGACGAACCAGCCGCGAACTATAGCGGAAGCTGCCACCGACGCATGACGTGATGCTCTTCCCCCTTAAAACGCCCGCCTTAGTGGGGCGGGCACGCTGTTGCTGAGGAAAGCAAAGATGGCGGCGGCCGCTTCTGATCTCCTGACGGGATGGTGTCTCTTCGGCCTGGCGCTGCTGGTGAGCGGCGGCTGTCCCAGGCACACACCCCCTCCCCTCACCTGCGTCCGGTGGTATCGCCGCCTTCCTTTCTCCTCTTTCCTCGTGCTCTCGCCGCACCGGCTTCTCCGCTCGGCTCCTGCCCCCCTCACCCTCCCCGGCAGCTCGGGCCAGTGCCACAGGGCACTGCGGAGCGAGGAGTTGAGGGTTCGGGACTGTCCTGCCGGAGTGTGCTGTGGTGCTTGTCTGCTTCCTAGCCTCTTTATGGTGTGTGAGTGCTGCAGTTGTTGCTCAAGATATTGCTGGTGAAGGTGGCCAAAAGTGAAGGGAGTGTGGTGAGTGTGACCGCTGATGCTTGGGGCCCAGGTAAAGACTGTGTCGATGCTGACCCAGCTCTAATACCAAGATGCAGGATATAACTTCAGCCCTTGCTTTCCGGCATCCTTGTTACACACAACACATAACTATCTTGCTGTGTTTCAGGCTATTCTGGTTTTCTGCTGGGTTTACGTGCGCAAGTATCAGAGTCGGCGGGAAAGTGAAGTGATTTCTACCATAACAGCCATCTTTGCATTGGCAGTTGCTCTTATCTCATCAGCACTGCTACCAGTGGACATCTTCTTGGTTTCATATATGAAAAATCCAAATGGTACATTTAAGGTATGTGTATTTTAACACTGCTAATTGCCTCATCAAAAGGAGCACTTGTGTTGAAATGGGATGTTTGTTCTTGGGTTGTTGAAGCACTTAAAACTAATGCAAGTATCTTCACTATTTCCTGAACTTTTTCGAAAGTGCCACTAGTACTGTGGATATATCACCAAGCTTATTTGTTAGTTGAACTGGATTTCAATTTTCATTTCTATTGCTTACTTGTAATATTTTAGAATATCTTGAATTGGAAGGAACCTTCAAAAATCATCAAGTCCAATCTATGTGCTGTAAGCAGGGACATCTTGCCTTAGATCAGGCTGCTAAGGGCCTCATCAAGCCTGGCCTTGAATGCCTTCAAGGATGGGACCTCTACCACCTCTGTTAGCCTCTTCTAGTGCTTCACCACTCTCACGGTGATGAGCTTCCTAATGTCTGATCTAAACCTGTGCTGCTCTGGTTTAAAACCTTTGCCTCCTATTGCTACATGCTCTTACAAATAGTCCCTCCCCAGCTTTCTTGCAGACCACTCTCAGGTACTGGCAAGCAGCTATGAGGTCTCCTTGAAGTTTTCACTTCAGGCTTTATTTGTAAATATTAGCTGTTCAACAAGAGTAGTACTGAGTACTAAGAAATGTATTAAGCTTGACTAGAGAATAACCATATTGTAACTGGGCCTAGCTGAAAAAAGCACATCTGCTGGGGACTAAGCAGAATTTGTTGATGCAAAGGAGATGTATTTTGTTAATGTATGTAATTCCTGGTTTGAGTAATAAACTTGTGAGGAGAATTGAAGGCCAGATCTAGTTATGCAGTCCTATTTAAAGGAGTATAGTTAATAAAAGGATAATTACGGTACTTCTGCTTGCTTGAGGTAGACTACTTTGTTAATGGCCATATACTGTGATATAATGGGATGAGTAGATTCTGTTTAAAAACTGTACTTAAAATCAAGTTTTTATGGTTGTGGTGGAACTATTTCTTTGAAGTTCTCTTGTACTTTAAAGAGAGAAGACTCTTCAAAGTCTTCGTCCCACCTAGTTTGTAGCATTTGTTGCTGCTGTTGATGGCCCATTGAAATAAAATTACTCTGTACTGCCACACACAAAAATTTGCCTTCTCTTTTGAGTCTCATCTGAATGAGTTTCTAGCTTTGCAGCAATAACATGAGATCTTCTGATATTAATACCTTTGATCCAACATAAAGGTCAAAGTTATGATAATGTGGCTTTCCTGGTAAAGTTGGATGGATCTGAGTCTGTTACAAAATAAAACAACCTGCTTACATACAGGTTTCTATTAACTTCATAATGGCAATTTAGGAATGATGGGAAGCATCATAATGTGAGGCCATCATGAATGATTAAAGCTTTTAATGCTTCTCTAGGTAGTTTGTGTGTGTCCGTTTCTTTTCTTTCCTGCTGCTTCACAAATAGGGGACACTAGATTTAGCTCAGAATATTTTCAAAAGGCTACTATTCTTTTTCCAGACCTATAGCTGCTGGGTCTGAAGTACTATTAGGATTCTCTCAAGGATGCTGTTTCTTCAGATGACTAGATGGAATTAAGTCTTCATTAGATTTTTGTCATTGTGTTTTTGAGGCACATCCAGATAGTAGATGTGGATAATATTCTCTGTAGGTAAATAATTAGTTCATTAAAAAACTTTCCCACTGGATGATTTTTAGAACATATGCCAAAAGAGTTGTGTTAGTTTTTCAGATTGGAGGTTAGCTGTTTCTTTTGCTGTATGCGTTCTTTTCCTTGACGTCCCAACTGTAACTTCCACTATCAGTGTTAGATGAATCATAGCTTGATTTGGGTTATAAGTGACCTCCCTTGCAATGATCAGGCATACCTACAACCTGATCAGGGTGCTCAGTGCCCTGTCCAACCTGACTTTGAAAGTTGCCAAGGATGGGACATCTGCTTGTGCCAGTGTTTCAACACTCATGTGAATCCTTCTTCCTTAGATTTTGTCTAAATCTTCCTTCTTTTAGTTTAAAGCGATTACTCCATGTGATATTGCTACAGCTTTTAATAAAAACTTTGTCCCTACCTACCCTCTTTATATACTGAAAGGCCCCATTAAATTATCTGTGGAGAGCTGCCTCTTCCCCAGGTGAATAACCCCAGCTCACCTGGTTTATCCTCACAGAATAAAGTCAGAGATGCTCAGCATACAGGGAAGAAGTAGTACATGTGGACTGTCAGCTTGTTTTTAATCTATCTGACTCTACCGTCAACTAACTTGTAGATATTCTTGATGGGGTTTTTTTGTGAATAAACTGAGGAAGTAGCATGAGTTACACTTATCAAGTATTATCTAGAAGCTTTTGTAGCAAGTGAATTGGGCAGTTGCAGTACTGGACAATAGTAGTTGTTTAGTCCTTTAAAAAAGGAGCACTGGGGCATTGTGTTGAGCAATCATTGCTATGTACAATAGAATAAATTTTAACACCTTTATTTTGGTTCATAGTGTCCTTAAATAGGGAAGCATTAGTCTGCATTAATACTTTGTTAGTATTAGTAAAAAACCCTTGGGTTATTCATCAGCACTACTTTTTATCTTGAAGGTTTTTGCTGTTGCATTTGACAGCTTTTTAATTTGTGCAGTGGACTTCAAAAACATCTAGTTGAATTTGATCTGTTTGATTTATAACAAGCACTTAGAAAACCTCACCTTAGCTTATGGACTTATGATTGCTGCTGGAACACAAGACCTCTAGGTCTGACTTACAAGTCTCAGAAATGTTTAAAATCTAGCTGATGCTGTCTTGCAGCAGGAAGACTGCTCAAAACGCAGGCATTATCATCACTGTGCTGCTTTTTCATTCTATTGTTGCAACAAAAGGCAGAGAGGTTATGAGAAACTTTCTTTTTGGGATGTATGGACTTCTGCTAGTAAGTGAAGTTAAAAGCTGGTGGTGTTTGTTTAATTCTGGTCAGACCAAGTACCTCACCTGTTTGTTTGCTCTTAAAAGCCGGTTGTTCCCTTAATGATTCAGGAAGGAGCATCTGTTTAAGTGTCACTTTGTAGGCTGTTCTGTTTTGCATCTTATGAAAAATTAATTATGAACACAGAACCATTAAAAAGGTCAGTTTTCATTCTAGGAAGATTATAGCTCAGAAATCATTATCAGCTGAGATCATGCTTCCTGTTACAAGTGAGTATTATTACTTGTGAAGTAACAATACTTGGCCAACAACATTCTCATGGTAGCTGGATGTAGCTGAGGTATGCATGTTTCTGGATGTTACCTTCCACCTGGCAATCAAAATCCCCCAAAATAGGACATCTTGGGGGATTTTAATGAGCTCAAAAATAAACCTGGATTTGAAATTTCTTTAGGTCTGAGTGCTACTATTCACTCTGTCCTTATCGTTATGGCTTTTGTTGGCTAATCTTTGGGAGAGGCTAAACAGAATGATCATTTCATCTACATTTGAAACATCAGAAATATCAAATCCTGCAATATTACTCTAAACTGTTAAGTTACATTTATAGGGAATTTGAGCTGACTTCATTGGGTATTGGGGAAATTCTTGCTGGGTCCAATGGTGACATTGGAAATGCCCTCTTTAACAGGGACAAAACTAGAATCATGGCTATTCAATTGCCAAGAATTGGGGAAGGTAAAAAATGTCATATTAACTTTTACTACTTTCATTTGGGAAACTTATCTGTAAAACTTAACATATTTCAACAGAACAGTACTATTCAGTGTAAATTACTAGCTGGACACAATTGCTGGGAAAAAATACTCCAGTTGATGATTACTGGGGGAAGCAACTTAAGTAATTTTCAGTGAATATAATTACAAAATTTATCTCTTGAGGGAGCTTTGCTTTAGCATTTATGTAGACTGAAAGTGTCTTAAATTGCCCCTTTTTGTATTATGTATGTAGCAATATTTTACTAATGTCTTTCTCACATTTGTAACTGTATTAAGGAGTACTTAACCATTACAGCTTAATGTAGGTCATCATACTAATTATGTGTCTCCTTGCAATTTTTTTGATTCCCTGACCTATCAAAACAGTGCTTTGTGATAAGCATTTCAAAGAACATACAGTGTGTTTGTGTAACTGCATAAAACAGAGTGAAGTACAATGGTGTGGTGGAATACCTCAATTCCACAAGAGCTTAAGACAATTTGCAGTGACTTTTTCACATCTTAACACTGTTAGGGAGAGTAATGAATTCTCACCTTCCTAATCTATTGTGCTTCTTAGGTGTTTGCTGTATGTGTTGTAAGCTTGGCTATAATGGGTGGAGAAGGTAAAAAAGACTAGATTTAGAGGCTTGCCATATGAGCTCTCAGCTGAATCCTGAATCTGGTGGTGCAGTAAATTCATATGCCTGATAAGTTGATGTATTAACACTGCTGCTGAGAATGTCAAAGCTGTGAGCTCTCTAGCAGTGCTTCATTCTTTTAACAGGACAGTACTATTGTTACTAGCTTTTGAAATAGCTCAGATGAACTAGTTGCTGCTTTTGAATTACTAATTGTATGCACATACTTGCTAGTAAGAATTTGGACTCTTACCACCTTAATTTGCATAGCTTCAGCAGCTGACTGAGAGCTGACTTAATAAATATGGTTGACTTCAAATTGACTTGCATTACAGCTTCTTGTGCAGAGTAATGCAGGGTTTGCAATTTCAGGCACGTGTGCATAATAATGAATGCTCACACCTTTGCATCTTAAAATATCTTCATGTTAGGTTGCTTCTCAATGTTTTAATAAGGCCTGTTAGATTTCAGTTATTAACTACCTTGTTCTGCATAGTATCTGGACCATTTAAAATTTAGATATTACTACTGCTTTTCTTGCTTACTTTTGATTGCTCTGAGTTTTAAGTGTCTCCATAGGAGACACATTTTTAAATTCTTACTTTGAAGTATATAATACCCTATTCAGTTCAGTCTTAATTTTCCCTTAGACATAATGTAAGTAATGCTTTTCCTTAATTTTTAACACTAGACAACACTTATGTTCTGTTTTTGTATTATTAACTTATTACAATCAAATTCTTATGATCAAGTTCTTTTGTGGTGTTTGTTTATACAGATGCCTAGAAATGTTTTGTCTGAAACACTGTGGTGCCTGAGTCCAACAGTTTTATCTGAAGCTGAGGTTATTGTGTACCTGACTTATGCTTAATTTAAGGTGTTGCTTCTGTCCCTACTGCTAAAATATTTTTCTTTTTTTTTTAGATTACAAAATGCATATTTTTCATAGTTGTCATGATACTGTGGGAATTAGCTCAACACACTTGAGTTCTCAAAAAAACTGTCTGCAAAATCTTCCCTTTATGGGATTGTCCAATGTTTATTCCTGTGTGTGGAGTAATTTGTCACTTTACAAATGCTCTGTTAGCCAGTAAGTTTTTAGAAGTAGCATTTATTTTATTTCTTTGTATTTGTGAGGGATTTTCTTGTAGTGTTGTCAAGTATAGAAGTAACAGGAAGTGAAGTACTAAAGAGATTCTTCGTGTCTTTCGCATACAGTTAATTTCCAGTCTTACATGCTTGAAAAATAGATGTTTGATACCTTTAGGACTATTTGTTTGGAATTTGGTTTTGTGGCTTGTTCAAAGTCCTAACAAAACAGATAGAGCTGAGTGAATTTTTATGAGCACATTGTGTTGAATGGCATCTAGAAAACATTTTAATTTTAAATAATTAACTTGTCTCTCTAGAAGGTATTCCAAAACTGTACTTTGATGTTATTTGCATCTGAATTTCAGTAATGTGGATATCGGCCTCAACAGGCATTTTGGGGTTGCTTTTTAGCAATTCCCAGTGTCAGGTTTACTGATACATGTGTGAGCTGATAGAAGCAAGTTGCAGGAACACTCGCAACTCTACAGATCAAAGGCAAAGAACAAATTTAACCTTGATACTTAATGGATTGAAAAATCTCCATAGCTGCACCTGAGCAGAGGTATTAAGCAGGTTGTAGGCACCATGGAGCAAGAGAGAGAGTTCCTTATTAGTGAAAGAGTCCTTGTTAGCAAGAGAGTGAGAGCAACGTGCAGACTCCCTGTTCTTGCTGATGTGCTCAGGGGTGCAAGCAATGTGCCTTCATCTTCCTCAGCAGTAGGGTAGAATTCTCAAGTGACTAGATAAGATGTCCCCGAGTCCGTCACAGACTTAGGTTATTGAAGTGCAGGCATTCTACTAGCAAGCATAATGTGTTTCCCAGCACCCCAGGTGTGAGACACTTGAGCATATTTACAATCCTCTTCACCAATTTTCTGTTGCTTTTCCCACAGTATAGAACTAGTGGGTTTTTTTGTTGAAGATGTATTGACTTCAAAGTAGGTGCATCCTTGAATTGATTGGGTCCTTCCATTAATGCTTTGCATATGCATATTTTCTTAAGAGTTGCAAAGCAGCTGCAAATGTGTTTATAAAATTAAATTCAATTCATCCAACGATTGGATTGGGTAACTTGTGGAACTTCGTTGTACTGTACTGCTTCCAAGCTTATTGTATGTTCAGTTTTGTGTAAAACTTGTACTGAGGATGCCTATGTCCCTGCAATGCTTCAGCTTTGAGACTTACTGTGTACCTCAGTGCACAAAAAAGGGCTGAAACTACAAAAAAACATATCTCTATTTTGGAAGGCTGCTCTGTTTAAGCTTCAGACTCAGTAACTGCATTGTCTAATATGTAGAAAACCAGTTTCATAAAAATCATGTAACTTGGCATGTTGACTTTTGTTGTGTACTTAAGTTTAGCTGCTATAAATTAGGTTTACTGATTTTATTTCAATTGTGCATTAGCTGTGTGATAGCTAAGGATTTTTAATCTTGGGGAAAAAAAACCCAAAGCATCAGGCTTGCAGCCAAAAGTGAGTATAAGCAGTTGGAGTACTACAGAAGTGCTTTTCACCTGAAATGCAGTGAACTGCTTAGTCATCTCTGGCTGTATTAGCTCTAACTTAAATATGCAGTCTGGTGCTGCAGTTGATATCAGCAGATTGGGTTTTTTGAATTTCTGTAAGAATTTTGAGTGAAGTAATCCTTTGTTTCAATTGATGTTAAATGCTTCTATCCTCTAGGAATGGGCTGATGCTAATGTTTCAAGACAAATTGAAGATACTGTACTCTATGGATACTACAGTAAGTATTTTTAATGTCTGATTTGTTTCAGCTAATAGGAATTTTAGCTGAATGAATGAAGTTTTTTTGGAGTTATTCTGGATTATCCCTTTCTGTCTTCCACTTAGTATCCTTCAGTGATTTTTTTTTTTAAATATCTTTTTTTGTTGAAGAACCTCTTAAGAATACAAATTTACTGAAGGCAAGTCCATGAAAAGGCTAATGGCTTCTGTCATATAACCTACTGTAAACAAGTTCCCTGTGTACATTTAGAGGTCAATTAAGGGAAGCACATGTCTTTGCTGTAACTTTTGGAGCATTTAATGTATGCAATAGACTGGAACTTACATGTATAAAATGTATACAAATATAACACTGATTACCTTATTCAAATGAGCTATTGTAATGGATCATAAAGGAGTTGATTCAAGAGTGGTGACCCCTAAAAAAACTGAAGCAAAATAACTAAGTCAAATCTAATAAAAAAACTGCTCACCAAACCTCTGTAGTTTTGGATCAGTTTATTTTAATTGTCCTTATAAAAAGCTCTACTATTTTTACATCCATATATAGCCTTTTACATCAACTGACACTTATGTGTATTTATAAGCTGTAATAGAATGCTACTTCTCTGATGCCTGCCTTTCTCAATGATATGAACTGGGAGATATTTGCCGGGTTTTGGTTGTTTCCTAGGGCTTGAAGTTTTGTCTTGTGGAAGTTTTTGTATTGCCTCTCTTGAAAATATTTTTTTTAAGATCAGGGAAATAACAGATTTTAAATAGTGGAATTTTCTTACAGTGCTTGCTGCCTACCAGTGACAGAATCGAGTCTACAACGTGCATTTTCATGTTAAGTGAAGCCAGAAGTAGTAAGAAACTCGTGTTTCTTAAAAAAAATTCTTTAAATACTATTTTGCCTTACACAATAATTCTTCACTGTAGAACAGTGGAATTTTTTTGTATTTCTTTTCTACTCTTACTAAGTAGATGAGAGTCTTAAGCGTTTCCCAGACCCTCGTGTGGAACAGCTTTGTCACTCTTCTATGGACAGTTTTCCATAGATTTCTGAGACTGATAGATGTGTTTCCGTAAGATGTTTCGGGTGAAGTGAATGTTTTTTAAAGCAAGAATCCTGGACTAATTTTTGGAGTAGATTTGAACTTAGAACTGAGAACCTACTTAGGCTGGTCCAGATAGGCCAAAACCATACTTGATATTCCATAGGACTAATGTTTTGTTTCATAGCGTGTCCTCCAGATGGTGGTAGAGGCGCTAAGATGGTTTTAGAAATATTTTTCTTTTGTGATCTTAATTTTAGGAACTGATGCACATTTTTGTAACTAGAGCTATACAGAAGTGAGTAGTAATAGGTAACTTATTTTTCAGAAATCTCCAAGCAAGAATTTGAAGGCTGTAGTTAGCTGAAGTTTTTGAATATTTTGCTACCTATATTGCAATTTACTGAGAAAACTGTTAGATAAAAGCTTTTTTACGAAGTCATTAGTTTCTGTGGAGAATTTTCTTTCTTGACTAGACTGATGACAAGTAAAATGACTTAGTACTGGTAGAATGATAAATGAGATAATGTGGAACTTCAGTAGCCTAAAAGTTTTTTGTTTAGGAAACCAGTCTATGAATTACTTTGAAGTGTATTGGCTTAGTGTATTAATTTGCATAAAAGCAACTATAGTAGAATGTATCTGATAGTAGTTGAGTGACTGAAGAATTGAGCGGTAGGCAGATGCTCTACAGTGCCTGGAGGGAAAACCTTTCCAGAAAGAATTGTAATTGGAGATCATCCATCATTTGGTTACTTCTCTACCACAAAGAATCAGACTGAAACATTTGACAGTAACATGGTTTCCTAGCTCTTCTTTCTCTAGTAAGTAAATTGTAGCTGTTGGAATAGAGAGCATGATGTTTTCTTTGATAAAGTTTTGTGAATGGTGAAAAGATGGCATTGGTCTTGTGGTGTAGACTGAGATCTTGACCTACATGTGCCTACATTTGGCAAGAAGTGTCTGCTGACTTTGATTTCTTTGGATGTCCTTTAAAGCCCATGATAAACTTACAATTTCTCTATTCATTTTTTTTTAAATAGAATTGTTTTCTTAAGTCTGTGATAACCTAGGAATTGCCATGCAATAATTTTTAAAAAGTTCTTGAGTAAGAATTTATCTAAAATAATACTTAGTATAGCTTGAATGATTTTTTGCCTAGAGTTTTACCTGCCTGCTGCAAGTTTTTGATACAAAGTCATTTGCACTAGAGCTCTGGCTTCTAGGTGTTAGTAGGCACAAGTCAAATGCAGTCACGTTTTCATGGTCTCTCTCCAGGAGAAGACATGCTAAATACCGTGGAAGACTTGTGTAGCTGGACTTAGAAAAGTGTTTCTATAGACATGAAATTGCGCGGTATTTTAAGTGTGATTTATTTTTTTTAGCAGCATTATATGAGAACATAAATTGCGAGTCTACTATTGCATTGGCACTCACTGTGGGGTACTGCTTTAACTGTCTGTCTGCAAACAAGTGGTGATGACTTAAATTCACTATTGTTCTATATTCCTTAATTTTCTTCAGGGAAAGAAAGATGTCTGGTTTTGCATGCTTGATGAAAAACTATTTTAAGAAATATTTTATTAGATGTGGGAAACATTAATTTTTGGTTTTCTGAAATAGCTTCTGGCTTCTTAGCAAAGTGAAAGACCAAATAACAATAGATTGCTTTAAGCAACTTAACAGCAATGATATTATGCAATGCACTAGTATGTGATAGTCTGGAAGAGAAGTTTTTTACGATGGGAGAGACTTCGGTCTTAATATTCTTAAGTCTCCTGTTCCTCAGTGAGATCTGAGGGGCTATATTGATCGTTTTTTGCTTGATCTTCACAGTTCTTGGACACTCTGGTTCCTTCTACTGGCTGCACTTTGCTGTTTTTTGTAGTCGCTAGTTGCCCTTGCGTGCTGCTAAGAGGGGGGAGAGAAAGTCAATCTATTGAAGGGATCATTGCTGCGATATACTTGAGGTCTAACTTACTTATAGTTTAGATGTTTCTGTATTGATATGGTGCAAAACAGCAAAAACTGAATCATTATGACTTGAGAAAGTTAATTCTCAGAGAGCAGTTCTTAAACTCTCAAGGAAATCTTGCTGAAGATTGCTTGAACTCTGTGGCAAGAACCACTGTTTTACTGGCTACACAGTGAGGGGTGTTTCAGGCTTCTGATACAACCCAGAAAAATGTTTTCAAATAGAAGTTAGACCTCTGAACGAGGGCGAAGAGGAGTCCCTGATGTAAAGCTAAAGCCCATAGAAGTGAAATAATGAAAGCTGAGAACAACCTCTCGTGCCTCAAGGGTATTCAGAGTAAGGGATTATCTTTGTCATTTGGTTGACTAGCTGTTTGTTACAAGACCTTGGAGTATGAAGGTTAGCTTTCTAGGGAATAAACAGCACTTTTAGTGGCCAGAAAAGCAGCCAATTAGGTGCTTGCCCTTGGGTAACTAACTTGTATAAGCTGATGAAAGGTGTTGCTCTTCCTCTTTTGAAGTTCCAAAAAATAAAATTCAAAAAACAGATGATCAGTCTTTCTTGTTGTAGGAGCTTCAAATCTTTAAATTTGCTTTGTAGTATAATGGTTAGAACAATTTTTTAAAGCTTTTGCTGTGTGAGCTATAAACTTAATTTTCAATTCTAACTAAAAAATTCTTAGCTTCAATGTTAAGACTTCACACGATTAAAGAATAAAAAGGCCAGTCTTAATGATTTTGTTTGGGAAAAGCAAATGCAAAACCAATTATTTTCCTGTATTACAGCCCTTATAATGTTACTGTGTATTAACATAACTAGGTTTTTCAGAGTAAATAGCAGACCTGTTGGACATAGTTGATTTCTGAAAATAAAATCCATTGCTACCAGATAAACTTCTAGTGAGTGGAAATGTTTTGGTTAAGTAGTCGAGGGAAGAGTATACGAAATGTGTATAATACTGATCTCCAAATATTTAAGAAGCTGGCTTGGCATAAGGGGTCTTAGTGGGTTATTTAAAAGCTAAGTTTCATCATGCTCTACTCTTTTTCTGAGGATTCAATACTCTACTGCATTGTGTTGCAAAAAAGATTGACTGAACTCTGCTGATATGCTGATACTGTTTCCCTGCTGATATGATGTATTGTTTTTGTATGGTTTTTTTTTTTTTTTTAATTTGATAAGTTCCTGGCAAGGACTTTGGGATTTGAGAACACTGCTAAGAGCTTGGGATTTGATTGTATTAACTATGAGTTAAAGGAAAATACAATTATTTATCCTTCTGGTAAAGCTAATTTGCATCTTTACTTGCCTTGTTTATGCTGACCTTGATGAGAAGCATATAGCTGTTAGCTTGAAGGGTATGAAACTTAAGGGGGATGTCAAGACCTTTATGCAGGATTCTATTTAGAGCTGCTTAACTTGCACATAAACTTGATTTAAATGTTCCAGAGTGCAAATGCTATCCTAAACATTTTCCTTTGAGTTACTGGATGTGGAAATGGAGATCACAGAATGTCAGGGATTGGAAGGGACCTCAAGAGATCTAGTCTAGCACCCCCTGCTGGAGCAGGAATGCCTAGATCAGGTCCCACAGGAACATGTACAGGCAGGTTTTGATAAAACTGGAAAGGAACTGTTAGTAACAATACATACTTCACTAGAAGTTAACATGTGCAGAATGTAAATATCAGGATGTGAAAACAGTGTTTTTAGTAGTTTATCTTCAGAACTTTTCACATTGCTTACTTGGTGACTCATTGTTTGTTCTTGTGCTTGTACTATGAATGGTTTCTTCAAAACCTGGTGAAGACTATGTCAAGCTGGACAAGCAATGTGTCAATTCAACAGCTTTAATCCAGTTGAATGAAACAATGCAGCAAACAGTTCAACTGACAAGTGTAGCTGATTGTCAGTAGTTATTGAGAATAATTATCTATTCTCTTGGTTTAGAGTCTCTCTTCCAAGGAAGAAATTGTTGCAAATTAGTCCATTAAAAAGGACATAGTAAGTAATGATACAGTACTTGCCTATTTTTTTAATTCAGATTAATAATAAAACCAGACTTTGCACCTGGAAGTACTTAATTAAATAATAGATAGTCCCCTGATACTGAGTTCAGTCTTGAAAATAGCTTTGAATTTGACCATTTTTTGGTATATATATTTTCTGTGTACAACTTCGGTAAGTGTTAAAGCTTGCTTTTTATTTGCTATACTCTCTGCTGCCTCAGCTGCAGTATGTTTGTATGGATCATTACTTTGGTGGTTTTGATCATTGCTGAATTGAAGGTGGATCTGAAACAGTGAATTCTATAAATCAGATCTTGCAGAACTGTTAGAACTCATACACTAGCTAGTAAAATTCACTCAAATTTCCAATGCTAAAATATTAGAACAAGAGAGAGCAAGATATGATACCTGTAATTGCTATCCAGGAAATGAAGTGCCAGTGTAACTTTGTCTCTTTGCTTAAATTCCTTCTCTCAGCTTTGTATTCCATCATACTCTTCTGCGTCTTTTTGTGGATTCCCTTTGTCTATTTCTATTATGAGGAGAAAGAAGATGATGATGGCAACACGTGCTCAGTAAGTTCATTCTAGTAAATACACCAAGCAGAGAAAAGAGACAAGTTAAGGCGATAATGACTGAAATTAACGCAGTGATGTAAATAGCATTTTGAAGAATGTTTGTACAGTTTTTAAAATACTGTAGCAGCTTTGAATAACAGCTTGGCATAATCTACTCAGCCCTGTGGTCTCATGTGCAATGAAACTTCACAGAGATAGTTAAAATCTGTATTGCCATGACTTCTTCAGACTTCCTACAAATTTCTTTGAGCCAGATTTCATGTACAGGAAGTTAAAACTTAGGTGAGATTTTCCTTGGAGTAGAAAATGTAGGAACAGGTTTTAAAGGTGGGAAGATTCTGAGTTAGAAACTAAATTTAAGTACCTTTCCTGTAGTGTTTGTGGGTTTTTTTAAGTTAGTGGTAGTAATTTTACTGAAGCTAAATCTTGGTTATTTTTGTAGTGCTGTGAAGATTTTTGACATACAAAACATTGGAGGGAATACAATGAATGCGTGTTAGTAAGATTCTGTCTTAAAATAAAATGCTTTTAGTGAAAGATATTTAGTCATAATTTATAATTTTCCTCCTTATTCAGTTGTAACATGACAAAGACTTCTAATCATAGCCATAGGATAAAAGCAATGGTAATAAGAATTTTCTTTGAATGTATTTATGTGGAATGAGTGTACCCTGGTTTCTGGCCGCAGCTGCTCAAGTGTGCAGCTTGTGATGGAAGCATAATTTGATGTCATTGTTCATAGTTCTCAAGCCATGAGACTCTTGAAGAATGTGAGTTTCTGGCTTACAACTACTAATGTTTTTTGTGAAAGTTCTTTTGTAGAATTCCTGTTATGTTAATTGTGCTTTGCCATAACTGGTCGTGCATATTCCTTTGGACTTATTTTGTGTTAATATATTAAACTTCACTTTTAATTTATAGCAAATTAAAACTGCATTCAAGTATACACTGGGATTCATCACGATTTGTGCCATCCTACTCTTAATTGGGTAAGTATTTGTGTATTGTACACTAACAGAGGGTATACTGAACAGAACCTGAAACGGAACTTTGTGCTGTGCAGGATTGAAAAGATATGATGCATTCAATCTGTGTAACGAGTATCCAGTTAATCTCTAATAGATTTTAAGTATTCTGAGAATCGGGCACTTGCAAAGTGAAAGAAGGAATTAAAGTAGAAGCTAGAGTGATTTTCTAATTGTAGAGGTACTTGTACTTCCAAGCTCTTCTTGTTTGCGCAGCTTGTCCATTAAAAATACTGTCTATGACATTTATCTATAACTGTGTTATCTCAGTGTACAGTACTACAAGGAGTAAATTATATGCTCTCTTCCTGTTTCTACCTCTGTCATAAACAACTTCTAGGAATGTGATATGTGCTAGTGCTATTACTCTGAAACTCCAAGCAACATTAAAAATTCAATTTAAGATCATCATCAAGCATGACATGCACTAATACCAAATGTGTTATGTATGCTTTGTTTCAAGGTTTTATAGCATTTTGGCTGCAGCAGTAAAGTTGATAACTTCAGTATAGATTTTGTAAATTATCCATATCGAAGTACTGGAGTGCAAAGTGGAAAATAAAATGAAATTAAGGCTTCTAATTGTTAACTTCCCTACTGGAATATTGTTTCTAGTTCTGATAAAAATATTAATTTCTAACATGTTGTCCTTTCAATTAAAAGTAACATTTACTATAATAATATTCTAAGGCAGTTTGAGTTGGCTTAATCATGGTCTAGCAGTACTACTAAAGCTTCTTAGAGATGCATGTATGCCTCTGAGGTAAGTCAGAAACAGCAGTGTACTATGTAATATATGAAAGATTTTGCAGTATATCTAGTAGATGTCAGGTGAATGCTCAGTAGCAGTAAGCATGTGTTTTTCTGTCTTCCAATAAGATGAAACTTGGTTCCTGACTTGCTAATTGTGAAGACTTTGAAGTATAAACTTAAGAGCACAGAGAACAACTGCTGTGAATTGTAACAATTTCTGTGATCTCCTGTGATTCTCTGCTGTATGACATGAGACTGACCAGTATGGTAGGCAGATGCAATATTTGGGCTAAGAATAAGTTACTGAACAGTGGCTTCTCTGTAGGTACAGATTTGAAACCACTTGATATAAATAGTGGGAGTAATTGCTGGAGAGATGCAGAATGCTTTTACATGCTGATAGTCTTTTTAGTATTTCCGTGTTGTAATTGGAACACTCTTTCTGCTATTTTATGTGGTAATTGAAGGTGACAATAAATAGAGGCATCGTAATGCCGCTGGATTGGGAAAGCATCCTTACTACTTCAGATGCTGCTGCAGAAGAGAATATAATTCTTGTCTATCTTTTAAGGGAAACTGAAAGACTGAATAGCTCAGTTTAGGAAGCAGATAACTGGTGAAGAAAGCCGTGAACTTTGGTTCTAGTATAGTTACATGTTTTTAAAAGCAGGTGTCTGTATGCTTTTATATACAGTGCCTGTTACAGAGAGTTTACTTGTCTTTAAGGCTAGTCAGCTGACTGCATAACAAGGTCAAACAGCAGTCCTGTAACCCCCAGTGTGAGGATAATGAGAAAAGTGCTGGAAGCCTACAGAGGGGCTGGTAGTGTAGATCAGTCTTCTTGTATTGCCTGTACCTGGCAGTAGTGGGAGATTTTCTTTCTAGTGGCCCTGTGAAGACCAATTATAAAACAGAGGAATTTTATGTACTGGACTTAATTTTAGGAGGATAGACAAAGTGGACAAGAATACTCATGCATGCAGATGATGAACTGGAGGGTTTGTTAAATTTCCTGTTAACCTCCTAGTAAGCAGTCTGTAATCTTTGAGTGATCACGTGATGAGCATCTCATCACAAGACGCCCTCTGATTGAGTTAACAAGTATATGTTTAATCTCTATAATACAAGCAGGTCAATAAATATCTTAGTTCCTTTAGAGATAGAGACTTCTTGCAGAAAACTACCTCTTTCCTGACGAGCAGTCCTCAAAGAAACCATAAAAGCTGAATTAAGTTTGAATATTCTTTTATTCTTACCTGGGTGTCTACCTTGCTCCTTTACAGATCTGTTTGACTGCTTTGGGGAACATGTCTATTTTATGCCAGATGATCTTGGAGGCTTTTTCGTAGTTGATGACACAGCTTGATGAGCATGATTGTTATCTGAATTGTTATCATAAGTAGTATTTACACCTCTAATTCTTGCTGTCTGTTACGCAGTCTCTTGCTGTGGCAAAAATGTGCATTTCTTAATAGCACTTAAATGCTCTGCAAACAAGTAATTTAATGCAGACTATCATTAAAAGCAAAATATAGGATGAATTCATGCCGAAATATTCAGAACCAGTATTTATTTATAATACCTTTCCTTTCTCAGAAATTATCTGCTTCACTTGAAAATACTTTTTTACTCTAAATTATGTGCTGTCTCCAAGGGACTTGAGAAACTATAGTTTCCTTCATTAAGGTACCCTTACGCAGCAGCCTAATTTGAACCATAATATCTGCCTTTTAAGCTGATGAATATTTGGTTCAAAAAATTTGCCTAACAGTGTTTGGAATTAAACTGGTTACCTTAACATTTCTGGAACTGTTAGCTTTTAAAAAGCTATGAATATGTGTCTAATTAGCCTATAAATAATTACACAAATAGCAGTAGAACTCACTTCAAGGAAATGGATTTAAATCCTATTTAGAAATTAGAAATTGTTTTCCTGAGGGTGGTAGTTATTGATGCTCTGATTTAAGGCTGAAACTTTACCCATCTATGCCTGCATGATATTAGCCCTGCCAAAAGCTAATAGTTTTAAACTGCTTGTCTTGCATTTACTTACCTTGTTCTCCAGCCTTAGATATTGATCTAGAGCTTAATCATAATATTCCCAGGATGTGTTTAAACAGCACAGCATTTTTGTTCTGTTGTGAAAATAACTGCAGTTAGTAATTTCATTTGTGTCTACATCTTGAAGTGTAAGACATCAGAGCTGAGCTGCTCTTGCATTAACTGAATTCTCAGCTACAGCTATAAAACTGCACTGGCGCTTGTGCTGCTTTCATGACAGTGATGACAGGTTAATGGAGTTATGTAGCAAGGAAGCTTCTAATTCTCTTGATGGCTGCTATCTATGGTCCTCGAGCTGTATTGACCAGTCGTCATAGCAAAATAGCCAAGACACATCAAATTTCTTCTTGCATACTGTGCATGAGGAGTGTGCCTGAACTGTGGTGTGCTGGTGCAATAGATGGGCTCTGTTGCAGAGATCTGGGAATGTGGGCTGGATACAGTTCTGCAGACAGCTGGGCTTGCAACTGTCTTTGTTTCCTTGTGATCTCTTAAGTTAGACAACAGTGTGCTCCTGTTGGGTATCTAGCCTTCTGATGAGTTTGCTTCTATCTGAGGGACTCTGTTCAAGAGGGGAGACAAAATTCCTGCTTTCTTGGGACTGATGTGTATGAGTGTTTGACTCCCGTGTTCCCTTCTGAGGCCCTTAGTGCATGGAACTTGGGTTGTTTGTGGTGCTACCTCTTAAGTGGAGGTTTTGCCTCATATTGTTTTAGTACCTGTGCCTTAATTTTTGCCTGGATACAGTTTTACAGAAAATTAGTACCAAAAGCAGATACAAGTCAGCAAGTGTGCATCAACTTGAATTCTAGCCTTAATCTGCCTCTCGCACAGTCAAGGAGATAGAGATAGGCTTTTTTAAGAAGTTGGGGTTTTAATTTTTAATATTTAATATTTGTTTATAGGGTATCGGTTTGATTTTTGGTTTTGATGTAGTGTTCATAAGTGCATGCAGTTAGTTTAGAGCTAACCTTTGAAATAAATGCTTATGTTATGTGTGTCAAGTTTCGGGAACCCTCCTGGAAGATGCATATTTGTTGTTAATTTGTTTACTGGGACTTGTAGCAGGGATCTACCTATACTTTTCTAAGAAAGTCCAAAAAGATACCCATGAGCATTCATTATGGAGGTTGGTTTAGGTTCTTACATTCTTTACCTAAAAAGTTTGCCTCTGAATCTTTTTTGTGCCTTGTGGACATCTGGCTTAGGTCTGGAAGGTGTGGTTTCAGATTGGTAGGGAAGTACTAGTATTCCAGCTGTTACAAAACTAGCTCTTTTGTCTATTGGGGGTTGAAGAATTAGTCTTTTATAGGTGGATTTCAGACAGGGAGACTGACAATGGAAAGCTTTCAGCTAGGCATCTGTTCTACCTGACATTGTTCTGAGCTTTTTACTTGTCTTTGCTGATCAAAGGATCAAAAATACTTAACGAACTTCTCTGCAGTTCAATTCTGTGGGCCAACTACAGAGCAAAGAGTGGAATGCAGAATATCTGTTATGCTTGTAATAATGGGTGATTAACATATCTCTTTAATGCTTTGTGTGGAAATCTACTTTAGCTTCCAGAAAGTGTAGATTTATAAGAGAATTTGTCTCAATTGATACTTAGTTTTTCTGTTCCTCTGCATGTGAGGCAAAGCAGGCTAGTAAATCAGATTAATGAGTTTTTTAGTAATTCTTGAGTGCAGGGTCTTTGAGGACTGGTAAATAGAAAATAACTTGTTTAATGACATCAGACCTGACTGCACACGCATAGACATTTGCTCTGCTGATCTCAATACAGAATTTGAAGGAATGTGAATTAAATGGAACATTGCCTTCAGATTTTTTCTTTAAATTTGTCATCATGCTGTTTTTCCTGAGGAATAAATGGGTTTCCATTTTCTTAACTTCTATATTTGACAAATTAGAATAACTGAGATGATTTTGTTTTGTTACAGTGCTTTTGTACCTTTGGATATTCCAAACAAGAAGAACTCCACAGAATGGGAGAAAGTGAAACTCCTGTTTGAAGAGTTTGGAAGTAGTCGTAAGTTTGAGATTTGTTGAGGCTTTCATAACTTGCTACTGTCTTATTTTGACATGAGAGAACTTTTTTGGTGACAGTTTTCAAACCCATCTCTTAACTGCTCACCTATGCTAAGTCTTTGCATGATTGTTTTTCTGATTGGGGTGGGGAGGAAAGAGCAGTGCACACAGGGGATATGATAGTATCTGCTTTCAATATAGTCCCAATTTGACAGCAACGATTCCATTATCGTGTCCTATAATACTAATGGTGAGGAGGGAAAGGCAGTTTTTTCATATTATTTGGATACCCTAAAATCTGTGAACTTCAGTTTAGCAAGAGTATGTTTTGTATAAAAATTTGAGTCTTTACCTAATTAAGTGTAATACTGCTGCTCATTGTGAGAATGAGACTATTTCATAAATAGACTTCTGTGTCGTGATAGACGTGTTTTTCTTTGTCCTCCTAGTATTGACCTTTTCTAAAGTTTTTTTGTTGATAGCTCTTTATACCCCCCTGTAAGTAGGATTTTGTGAAGGCTAACTTGCTGAAGTTTTATTAAACCTCTAGCTTATGCAGTTCATGTGTTTTAGAGATGGTGTGTTTTCGGAGCAAATGTGTGAATAAAGTGTTTTATAGGTGAGCTAAAACATACCTGATATTACTTTCCAGATGTATCAGAAAAATGGTAACTAGAAGTTATCTAGCAAACACTAATCCAAATGCATAGGTACTCTTTAATATTTGTCTGACTCTTGCTATGTATCAGAATATTTGCTGTTGTCCGAATGTATTACAGTTCTGTGAGCCTTCACCTGTAATGCCTGAGCCTTGGTCAAGTGATATTCAGCATTTCATACTGACTAAAAAGTCTGTGCAACGACCTTTCTCAGTACTTGGTGCACCACTTCAGGGCCCATCAACTTTGTCTAACTTGCTAACCTGATCCTCTTCCACTGAGAGTATGATTTCATTTCAGCCTTTCAGTCAGTGCCTTGACCTTTTCCATGTCCTGTCATCAGTGGTACACGGCAGTGGGCCCGCATTTTTCCTTGTTTTTGTCTTGCCACTTACATACTCAAAGCTCTTCCTGTTGCCTCTGACATTCTTGCAGAGTATTACATCTTGCGGGCATAGATGAGCCCATGTTTTTTTTTTTCATGGTTTAGGCTGTCTGCTTGTTTCTCTTACTACACAAAGTTTCTAACTGGCAATGTAGAACAAAATACTACTTAAACTGATTATGCATGTAGTGACAGTGGTTGAGGTGAAGTGTGACAGAGGTTGAGATGAAGTGTAAGCTAATTTTTCTGAGCCATCTTGATGTGGCTGTTAATTATCAAGCTCTTGTACATGTCCTTGTTATGGACGTTTCCAATAGTTCATGCTTATTTCTAGGAAGGTTCAATCATCAAGATGTTGGATTAGCATGTGGAATCCTGATTTTGATTTCTAACTCTTTCAGCAATGTCTTGGAACTTTTAATTTTATAGGGTAGTTCAGACCATAAAGACCTTAGATTGTCTAGTCCAGTCTCCTGCACAAAGAAGGAAAATGTAAGGTGGAGCTGGGTTACTCAGGTCTTGATCCACTAGCACCCAAAAAATTCCTAAGTTTAGAGTTCTTCATTTCATGAGGGGAGAAAATAATTATCCAGTGTGGGTATATATGCTTTTACCTACTATCTTGCACTCAACTGCATCACAAAAGAGTCAAGTGTCCCCCTTTTTGACAAGCAGACAGGCTGTATTGGGTCTTTCTAAACCTGTCTGTACAAGGCTAAGCAAACTCCCTCATTTTCTCTGCACAGCATGTGTTCCAGCCTCTGACCCACTTAGATCTGCCCTTGAATTGCTTGCATTTATTTATGTTGCCTTTAGTTGAGATTTAAAACTGATAGTTTTTTCTGCTGTGGTCCTTTCCCTTTTTTGATGGGCATGCTCTGGTTATTACAGCCCATGCTGCCTGGGCACATTGCTAGATAATCTTCGGCTTGCTGTCTGCTGAAGCCCCTTAGGGTTCCATGTCCAGTGCGTCCTGGTCAGCATGTTGTTGCAGAACATCCTATTGTGTTTCACGTGCTGGGAAACATGGACAGAATTCTTGCCTGCCATATTTGATGTACCTGTTGTCCTAGTTTTATATTATTAACTTATCTTTTCTTATTGCCTTTCTGCATTTAACCCAAGAAATACAAAGATTAATTCTGGATGTTTGTTCCAGGCCCATTCTGCTTATAGTCAGGTCCTAAAAGGAATGCAAGCTCATTCACTGACGCAGAGCTTGGTAATATACTTCTGGTGTACAACTATAAATTTCTCAGCCAGTTAATTTCTTAATGTTCCATTGGACATAGTTCAAAGTCTTTAAATTTACATTGTTAGTTTAAAATATATGTTCAGGAGGATCATCAAGTACAATGTTTAAGTACATTGTTTGGTTCATCTGTCAATTATGTGTGAGGTTTTCCTCCTAAACTTCACAATGTGGGGAAAACATTCACTGATACTAAAGGGAGGATAGTGCTGGAATTTTTTTTTCCTGGTTTTAAACATAGCTGTAGTATTAGAAGGTTATAAATGTGTTGCTGTTAGCTTTAGGAAGGTTGATTGGTATCATCTAGCAAATACTTCAAAGGACAGATTTGAGCTGTGAATTTGGATTTGATTGTTGAGTTGATCTTGGTAAATAAACTGTAATGTTAGAAGAAAAATACAGTTTCTTTTAGAGAGTAATTACAACAGGATTTTTCAGCTTGAATTTTCAATGCTATGTCTAGGCTAAATGAAAATAGCTAGTGAATGGAAATGGGCTAACAATTAAGTGTGAGAAGGAATAAAAGTTGTTTTGCTCTAAATTATTGAATTGACTAGAGGGAGGGAGGATGTAGGGAGTACATGAAAGAGTAGCTTAGTTATTTTGACTGGGTGCAAAGATGAAGCTGATTGATTCAAGTTAGTTTGTGTAGTAGCATACTACTTGTTAAAAAAATGCTTACCATATTCTGCTCAGTGAGGTTAGGGCTGTTGAGAAAAATTGTGCACATGGATCCAGGGGGTATGTCTTTGGAGGAGGAATTCAGTAATGCTTTTCTAGTATTTCTGTTCATTTACAGGATAGTGTTAAGGCTACAGCAACTCCTCACTGCCCCAAGCATTTTACAGTAAATAGTCTGAGTGAAGCTGAGGCACACAGTCTGTCTTGTTAGGTCCTTTGAAGGATCTGTGCTTGCCTAGTTCTCTGGATAGTGCTTTATGTGAAACGAGGAGTCAACAAACAAGATAAATCATCTAGAATGCCTGTGAAAACTACCACGGCACCCTGTGGTGGCCAGAATCAGTTCTGAAGAAGCCTTAGACAGCTGTGGGAATAAGTTCATTAGTGGCTCTTCACCATTTGTCTGCATTCATCATGTCAATTTGTAGCAGTGGGGAGAATGGCTGTGCTGCTTCCTGTGGTATTGAACAAAGTTCTACTGCTGTCAAAAAGCTATGCTAGGTGAGTTTTTTCATCTGAGTTGTAATAAGTGGTTACTATGGCTCTATTTTATTCCTTAATGAACTTAAATATCTTTAGGAAAACAGTTCAGGAAAAAATGTTCTACTGCAAGGGTTATTCTAATAGGCTTTTTTATTTTGCAGATGGCTTGACTGCTCTTTCGTTTTCCATTAGTTCCTTGACTGTGATTGGAATGCTGGCAGCTATCACTTACACGGTAAGTTCTTAAGCAAGTGTTTCAGCTCTTTACATTCATGGTACTTGTAGTTATTGAGGACTAAAGTTGTATGGAAAATGGATCATTATACTGAGTACCTTCAGCTGTGTCTTTGAGCATTGGCTTTACTACCACTCTTGTAATGTAAGGAGTACATTTTTACTGGTAACTTGACTACTGTTTGATAATTTGAACACAGGTAATAGTTAACTTCAGTGTGTTTCTGCAAGAAGCCATGTTATTCCTTATGGCTTGTAATGTATTCACTGGGGCGTCCTGTTTTTAGGCCTCTGTTGCTCTCCATCCAGCAGTGCTGAAATTAATATAGCTTTTTGTTCATTGAACTGTAGCATAACTTAGATTGTTCAGTCTATAATACTGAATATAACCTTTATTGCAGTTGATGTTTTTATCTTTGTGAAATGCTGGCAGAGTAACTTAATTTGTAAAGAAGTATCCAAAATGTTCTTAAATGTAACTATCTCTTTTTATAAACAACCTCTTGGTTGTTTTTCATTCAACAAATGAAGAAGCAATGTCTAATGAAATGTTGCTCTGCTGTTCTGTATTTGTAGATCTTAAGGGTAAATACTGGTTCCTGTCAGGTTCAGTTTTGGATATGAATAATGAATTTGTTGCATCTTTTGTGGTATGTGCATTAAATCATAAATTGCTGTAAAGTTTAAAGCAAATAGAGTTTATAACTGTTTGGAGACCTTTTTTTTCCCCTTACAACTTAACAAAACTGCAGCAGTCCTTTCTGTAGTTTAGAAAGAGTTGGAAGTGTTCACTCTGTGACTGATTGTAAATCATATGATTAAGGCTGATAGTTAGGGCTTGACCCTTACCTTTATATGGAAAGTAGAGAAACCACGTCAACTTTTTTTTGCTTGCAGCTCATCTTCACACAATGGTTTGTTCTATGTATTTCTTATGTAGAAAATGTAACTGGATAGTTTGATCAACATCTGCTCATGTGATCACTTTTACCATCTATTCTGTTCCTTCATTCACTGAGTAATCAGCCTGTATGCAATATATTAACTTGTTAGCAGGGTAAAAATTTGCAACAAAGGTGAATCTTTAAAACCTAAAGTTAACTGCAGACAGAGCTTTAAAACTTCTGAGAAGTCAGAAGGCTTTAATCTTTGAAATCATATCCTTGCAAAAATAGCCTTCTTTTCCTAGCAGCCTGCAGCTTGGCTCTATCATACTGAAGTTATTCATATGTAGCTTTGCTAGTGAATTTAAGTGTCTATAACCCCTGCCGTAAGTTACCTTTTGAAGCATTGCTAGCCAAGGAGGTGTTCTGTTGTAGCTTGTTGTCAGGCAAGTGATAAAACAATGAAGCTATTGTAGAACAGTGGATGGGTGTCGGTGGATGGGTGTCGGTGGATGGGTGTCGGTGGATGGGTGTCGGTGTCGGTGGATGACAAACTCAAGATGAGCCAGCCACCAGTGTGCACTTGCAGCCAAGGAGGCCAACCAAATCCTGGGTTGCATCAGGAGGAGTGTGACCAGCAGGTCCAGAGAGGTGATTTTGCTATGGTGAGGTCCCACCTGAAGTATTGTGTCCAGTTCTGGAGTCCTCAGCATAAGGACATTGAGCTATTGGAACGGGTCCAGAGGAGGTCCAGGAAGATGATCAAAGGGCTGGAGCATCTGCCTTATGAAGACAGGCTGAAGGAGTTGCTCAGATTGGTGAAGTTTCAGTGGGTATATCATAGTAGCTTATCTATACCTGAAGGTGTCCTATAGAAAGGCAGGAGTTGGACTTTTTAATAAGATATGTGATGGGAGGACTAGAAATAATGGATGTAAATTGGAAGGGGGTAGATTGAGGTTAGACATAAGAAAGAAACTCTTTACGGTGAGTGTAGTGAAACACTGGAACAGCTTGCCCAGAGAGGGCATGGAGGTGTTTAAGGCCAGGCTATCCAGGCTATCCTGCCTATAAGGCACTGAGCAGCCTTATATAATGGGAGTTGTCCCTGCCTATGGTGGGGGGGTTGGAACTCGATGATCTTCAAGGTCCCTTCCAACCTAAACTGTTCTATGAATTCTATGATTCTAACAGAGTATCTGAAAGAGGGAAGAATGTTTTAGCCATAATTGTGTGAAGTACCTGCTAAATGTAATTTTTAGTGTCTTAAACTATATTAATGAGCATCACTGATTTTCTATCTCTGTACAGATGGCTTCAGCTTATATAAGTTCTAGTAGGATTACGTACAATTAGTGCAATTTAGTACAGATTGCTACATTTAAGTATCTGAACTCTGACAGCTCAGTGGTCATTTGGTCCTGTGGAGTAGGTAGGAGAGCAGTTAATGCATCAGCTGGTAGGTGTCTCAGTCAATGGGGCTAAGAGCAATTCATTTCACTTTGATGCTTTGATTGGGCCTGAATCATGTTTTATTATTTCAGCTGTTTTCTGACATATGCCATTAAATCATTCAGGCTATATTGCTGACATCTGGTCCACGTGCTGGTCAGAAAAGATTGGTGGTCAGATTGCTTAGCCTACAATAACATGTCAACTTTTAAGTTTGTTTCACTTAATTTTGCGAGAAAAGCTTGATCTCTTGTTCATTTGTTTCTGTGGAGCACGTAGTGTTTTGTAACCTCCAGAAGAATAACGTGCAGGACAAACTTACTAGCAGAGAGAATATCCTCAATGTTTTTTCTGAACTGCTACCCAAATACAGGGTTTTTTTTAATAACTGTGTGAACGAACATCTGTTAACAGCTAAAATAGATCATTTTACTCTGCACAAATTTATTGCTGACTGAAATATAAATTATGTTTGAAAAACAAAAATTTCAAGGTTTTTTAATTTGTTGTTAATATTTCTGACTTAAGTTATCTCTTTATTTTGGGGCACTAAGTGTTTGTAGACAGCATTCAACCTCAGTATCACAAGGACAGAAGTCCTTGAAACAAGTAGAAGCTAGGAATGTGTAAATTTCATGTGATGTTCAGAATTTCAGTGTACTTTGTGGATTATCAGGTAAAGACAATACATGTGTCCTCAAGGTTGTTGCCTCAGTCTTACTGTATTTGGGACCTGTGCAAACTGTGGGTGGTAAATGAGGGAAAACATAAAACAGAAGTAGTTTTCTCTGAATTCTTTAGTTAACTAAGATTTTAGTAAAATTTATTGCCTGGAAATGTCAACCAAGCTGTCCATGCAAATTGTTGCATGAAATTACTATTTCCTTTGCTTTTGTCTGCTGTGCTTGATCCTTCTGAAGCTCTTTTGTTTTTATGGTAGATATTAAGGCAGGGTGGGAGAAACAGAGGAGCTATTTCACAGAAGTGAGTGAAAGGGTGAGCTTAAATGAGAGGTGGTTATCCTCTTCTGATAAAAGTGCATTTGTCACAGTTTGCAGGCGATTGTAGAATCTCAGGCTGAAACGATGAGATGGCTTTGATTTGTGGAGGGACTATTGGAGATAGTGAAAGCACCTTCTTAGATGGTCTGTGTTCTCGAAGTTGGAGGAAGAGTAGTTTGCTTTTTATGTTCTAATGTTTTCCTAATACTTTGCTCACTGCCAGTGATAGTCAGACTTCTATCTGTAAGCAACATCTGCCTGTATCAGTACCGTGGCTTGCTGTTCTTATGGTGAGAAGTGTGAATTGTGAGTGTGACCTCGGAAGCATGTAGGTGACATGTACCTACGTTCCAGTTTATATTGTGGGCTGAAAGTTACCTCAGGAGTAACTCTTCCTAAACCTCAGGGGGGAAATTGGTCCAGAGTGTATCCTGTCAGTTTCTGCCAGTGTGCTTTACTTCACTTGGGAGGAGAAGCATGATTCTGGAAGTAACTGCACTACTTTGCACTCTGGATTGTTTTTCCATGTTACTCCTGTATAAAAAAAAAAAAAATCCACAAATTTAAAAAAAAAGCCCAAACAAAATCTCTAGATAAAATAGTTGTCTTGGAGCACAAGCAAGTCTGAAGCATTGTCTGTAATGCTTGCTGTAATGAGACATCAGTTAAATAAGTAGCTAGGGTCCCGTGTATTCAGTCTTCTGCATGTCTATGAAAGGTTGGGAGGCCTTCATGCTTAGTCATCAAACTACCAGTAGTTCCTCTTTTTCAAGCACAAAACAACATACCTTTAGACAAGGGCAAACACAATAACAAATTCAGAATTTCCCACAAATGCTTAGTGGGTGATGGCATGGCCTGGGGGAGAAGGCAAGGTAGGAGAATAAATGGAGGGGACAGTGTGTGGTATCAGAGTTCCCCTGTCTCTGAACAGAGATGAGCTCAGATTTTTGTCTTACACTAGTTAAGATCTAAGGATTTGTAGGACACACAACTGAATTTTTTTCCTGTTCTGCTGACATCTGAAAATCTTGTCTGTTCATTTGCCAGTATTGGAATTGTGTTATTAAAGGGAAGCTAAGAAGAGGTGTATCTGGTCATCTTTTTGCTCTGTTCTAAATGAAAGCCTAATGAAGATTATATGGTAATAAGTGATACCTAACAAGATAATTTCATACCTAATTAAAAGTGGCTTTACATTGAATGCCTACTGCTTTAACAAAAAATTACTAAAAGGAAATTGGACTGTACCTGCCTTGTCTGCAGTTGCCTGATTCAATCTTAAAATGTTGTATGTGGATAAGTACAGTGAAACAGGTGAATTAATTGATTCTGTTGAAGTTGCTTGAAGTAAAATTTATGCATTGTACAGTTAGTCAGATGTATAGCGGCAGTGCTGCTTTTTGTGGCCTTCAACATGAAGAATTAGATTATATTTGTTCTAAAACTGCACTTCTGCTTTGTGGTGATGTACAATCCTGTGAGATGTTGGGGAAATGAGGCTTTGGCATTAGCAGCAGATAGCCTTGAATTTCAGTAGTTAGAATAAAAGCTCACTTCTGCATGTGTGCTCTTAGGCTTTCTCTTTTCTCGAAAGCACAACATTCATTGCTTGCACAGTAGATGGGTTGCAGAAGAGGTGGTATTCTTCAGATAGTAAATGGCTACAGTTTAAGTTCTGAAATTGATGCATCTTCCCCTGGTACTACTTCAGATATAATTTGTTTGCTTTTTTTAAAGGACTGTTATCAGCATCAGTACACTGGTTCTAGGCCTCTGTTAAGGCCCAGGTTGACTTATTAGCTGAAGCTGTTAATGCAACACAGACTGGACAATCTGAGCTGTAAGGATGTAGTCCTGGGGAAGTAGCTGCAGGTGATCCTGATTGTGTAGTGCTGGACAGGATAACCTCCAGAGGTCTCCTTATCTTAGAGATTCTGCATTCTATGTGCATTTGCAGAATTTAGCAGTGGGATTGTTAAGTGCCACCTACAATTCTGTTGTAATTGTTCTACTGTTGTAACCCTATTTAACTCAAGTTGGATGAATTTTCATTGCACTGTATTTGTTATTTAGTGATAAAATTATTGGAGTTTCTTACAATTACTGATTCACTTCAGTACAACATTTTCAAAAGTGCAGTCGGCACTTTGAAAACCAATATGAATGATACAAGGGCTGGAACATTCCTCTTATGAGAGGGCTGGGACTGTCCAGCCTTTAGAAGGCAAGGTACTGGGGTGACCTCATAGTAGCCTGCCTGTACCTGAAAGGGGCCTACATAAAAGTTGGGGAGGGACTATTTGCTATGGCATGTAGCAATTGGATGAGGAGCAGTGGTTTTAAACTACAGCAGGGTAGGCTAGGTTAGATATTAGGAAAAAGCTTTTCACCCTGAGGGTGGTGAGGAGCTGAGGTGGTGGAGGCCCCATCCCTAGAGACATTCAAGGCCAGGATTGATGAGGCTCCAAGCAATCTGATTTTTATAGAGTATGATGTCCCTGCTTAGTGCAGGGGGTTTGGATGAGATGGCCTTTGAAGGTCCCTTCCAGCCCTATGAGTCTGTGTTCAGAAAAGGAGGTAGTTCCATGTTTTAGAAACTACTAACTATTGCAAGACTATGTCAGAATAACTTTTAAATTATTTGATTGCTGGCAATTTTCAGAAGTGCATGTGCAAGTAGAGGGGAGAACATGCCTGTTCTGAAGAAGGAAAAAAAAATCCCAACACTTAATAGTTGTTTTTAATCTAGGAAATGTGGGGCGTTTTGCATAACTGTTTTTACTATGACTTGGTTGCACAGGGATCAAACTGGCATGTTTCTACAAGTGAATCTAAAAAGTGTAGAACTTTTGTTTTATCTGTGGAAGCTACAGTTACATTTCTTTTTGCTTACTTTGTGCTGATTCTTAGCAGCCTCATCAGCTTGCACTTTGAATTTCATTGCTGAAAGAATGCTCTCTGAAACTGGGAACTGGAGGAACATGCGACTAGGGAAGGTGTGTGTGTTACAAACTTAAAAGTTTTTAAAAGGGAAACAATATAGTAGTTTATCTAGATAAACTCTGTTACAAATGATCACATGTTGGATAGCTGGCAAGCATAGGCATTGTCATCTTTATCAAATACGTGCAATGATTAAATTAATAACATTGTTTAAACTTCTTTATATGGTGCAACTTTTAATGTAAACCAGGAATGATAAGTTATTTTCTGTTTTGCAGGTTTAATACCAACTAAATAGACTTCTCGTCACTCATAATACTATAGTATAGTGTATTAAAAAATGTTTTTAGAAAAACGTGAACAAGTGATCCTTGGGGGGGAAATTTGCTAATTTATGATCTTGACGATTTATGCTGACAGTTTTCCATGTCTCAAAGTGTGGAGTACAACAAGAAAATGATAAATGAGGTCTGCAATACTTGGTTTGAAATAGTTTTACAGATGATCTAGCTTGCATCTATTCTTTCATTAATGTATTTTGCATCAAAATGATTTTACATTGCCTTAGGTATTAATACAATAGTTGTTGTCAGCTCCAGATTGCTATTTGAGTTTGAGGCAGAATAACGTATTACTCACACAATGATAGGCAGATTAACTTTTGAATGATCTTGTGCATCTCATTTAGCATGTCCTTGAAAGAGGTTATAATTGGCTCTGTAATTTTTCCAAAAAAATTAACCGTGTTTTGATTTCTTTTGAATCTCTGAACTAATCCTTTTTCCTTCATCCTGAAAGAGGTGTTAAAGCTTTGTATAGTGACAAGTTTAGTATTTTCACACCTTATTTTTGCCCATAGTATGATTTACTTTTCTTGCAGTTGACTTTCAACAGCCAAAAAGCTTAAAGACTTTTATAATCTAACCTTTAGTCATCTGCTATCAATTTTCTTTTAAGTAGACATCAATTATTGAGAAATATACAAGTTAGTAGCATTAATTGTCATTACTGCTTAGTAACTTCAGTTCCAGTTCTTAAATGTAAAACAAATGTAGTTATTTGATTGTTTACTTCTCTGTGAAGGATAACAGAAATAGCAACCTAATGCAAGTGTTCATTTTTTAATAGCCTGATTGCTTCTGCAGTCTTGGAGAACTGTAGATAATAAGCTGCAGAATCTATGATACTTTCGTACTTAGCTTTCTCCTTTCAGGCTACAACCCTAAGCAGTCTTATTTGGTGGTTAATGCTCTTCTAAGTCTGATGGAGAAATGTAGAAATGGCAACTGGACGAAATATTTATGTTCAGTATACAACTAAGTCAGAATTAACATTTTTATAGATTATATGCCCATACTGTCACCCTTAGAAAACTTGATTGTATTTTTTGTCCACTTAAACATAGCTAAGCAACACAGTATTTGAATCTGTATGGGAGAGAGGAAACATAAATATGGAAAATGAAGGTGAATGTTGAGCTGCAGTGTTCTGAAGAAGGGAAGGGTATAAACAGATACTCCTTGGACTGTTTCTTGTGTACCATGGATCATGCAGGAAATGCATACTGAAAGTACCAGTTCAGCTTGGTCCATTTGTTACATGCTTTGCCATATATTTGTAGAAGCTTTGCAAAAATTTGCGTCTTTCAGCAACTGAAGATGGTGTACTAAAAGCTTTCATGTTAGAATTGGAATTTTACTAGTTCATATATTGAATGACTTTGAAACTGTGTGGTTTTTGTTTTCCCAAGAAGGCCTGGTGACATGGGTGCCCTCTATTCATATGAAATGGTGCTTGGTATAGGGAACTGAACTATGTTGATTGCAAGCTATATCAATTGCTGTGAGGGATAAAAGTGAAACATACGACTTTTCTTGTGTGTGTGTAATGTAATTCAAATAAAGCTAGTTAGACTCCATATACAGAAAAATCTGACCTATGCCAACATCTTCTTAAAAAGAATAGGGTTTTTTGTGGGATGTTCCTATTAAAACTAACTTGCATTTGACTTGCATGTCTTAATTGCATATCCTTAACTGGAGTTAAGTTGCTTTTGAGCTTCTATAGGTGCATCTATGATCAGGGTCTAGTCAGTAGAATAGAGCATTTTTTCTTTTGCGGCTATATTTTCAAATTAAGTCTTTAAAGAATCTGCTCTAAGTAAGTAGGAATTTGAATATATGTATGAAGTTATAAGTGTTTCTTCTTATGCCTCCTGTATCATGATTATAGTAGTAGATGAAGATCACTTAGTTGGCTGTTTCATATGACTTCACTAGAGGGCAGTGCTATGCAAGAAATGTTTGTCAGGGTTCATTTCTACAGTTTTTGTGCAAGATACATAGTTATGTATACATACCTTTTAAAAACACCTCTAATAGAATTGAAAAGGCATTATCTGCTTCATATATAGCCCTGGTAGAATAAATGGAGTAGAGTCTTTCTGCTGTGTTATACAAATACTTGCTGATAATTTCCTGAAATCACAAGCTTAAGTCTTAGTCTTTAATTAGCAAAAGTTAGTGAACTACTTTCAGTTGCAGTGCTGGTTATATACTAAAGTGATCAAAAATGTCTTACAGAATTTTTGTTAGACATCAAAAAAAAATCTTGTTTGTGCCACAACTTGGTTTGTAGACTGTGTACCATTAGTTGAGCATAGCAGAGGTGGGAAAGTGAAACATAATAAATTTCTAAACTAAACTACAGTGTCTGGTTTCAGTCTTTTTGTGTTAAGTGTTCAAAGTTAGATTTAGTTCATGTAAGCTTTTTCTGAAAACATTTGCTAAAGTAATTTGAATGTGTTATTTGTGTATTCTCAACTGATCTTTGTGCACAAGGCTGTTTATTAGCTGTTCCTGTCTTAGTAATGCAGCCATTTCAGTGAAAATCTTGGTATCTTGTACAATTTAAAGACTTGAAATTATCAGTTATGATTCCAAATGGAAACCTTTCTTGATATTTTTAATAATCAAAGGTTTATTCCTAAAGCAGTTGCTTGCTGCAACTTTTGGAAAATGAGACTGCAACATGTCTCAGCCTCACCTGTTCTATAATATGTGCTTATGGGTGGCTACTAACATACAGCTAGTAAGAAAGGCTGTTACCTAGCCATAGGTTATGTGTGAATTTTGCTAGTCTAAATACTTCGAGAGCTGAATCTTCAAGAGACCAAAGGATCGGAAAAATTCTTCCTTCAAAATATGAACTAAGAAGTGATAAAGTATAGTTGAATCTGCTGTGGACAGGGTGGTAAGGAAAGTGGCACAGGAGAAGTGAAGATCAAGCGAACTGGAAGCAATGCTAATGTAATCTCTTGAAGTATTTTAGTGCTCTCTCTGGAGCTGGGTGTATTTGGGTTCATTGACATGCTGAGAGAACAGCTAGAGTATCTTTCTCACTGTTCTTCTGATACTATACTGGTACTATATAAGCAGCATTGAACTAATTGTTGCTTTGCTTACATGTGTGTTGCAGACTGCTGCTTTACTGGTGACGGGTTTTCATTACAAATTCTTCTCAGGCCTAGCTACCACTTCAGTAAATAATAAATAAGGCGTGTTAAGAGCTTTTTTTTTTTCATACTGATTTTTCTGTTTGTTTTAGTTATTTTGTTTTTCCTTTTCTCCTGAGAGTAGAAGGCCACCTACTTAAATAAATCTATGAAGTATAAATACAAACTTGACACATCCAGCAATATTACCATTATTGCCTATGGGCAAACTCTCAAACGAGAATGAGACAGCTGCTCAAGGTTGTACTCAGTAGGTATTGGTCACTTTGTGTTTGCTTTCCAGCTCTTATGCTACTGATAGGGGTTATGTTTCATGAGTCACTTGGGGGGGGGGTTCAAGAAAAGGATATCTTCTCTAAAATAGGTTGTTTTAACTATAATTTTTTTTTCCTGTGGGAAAAATGGATTTTTGGTGAAATTGATCAGTTTAGTAATGATGGTGGTAGCAAGACCTAATGTTGCGAAGTATGTTAGATAGCAGCCTGAACAGTTAGTATGAGATTCAGTTCATCTTGAGAAACCTACATGGGGAAAAAATGCCTTCTAGGCTGTAATTTGCTGTTACATGTGGATGACTTTTTACTCTGTAGTGCAGTTCTTGCTTGACTTAACATTTCTAGGCAAAGTTTATCTGAATATAAGTCCTGTAAGTCATTGCTTCACTGTTGTAAATATGTTAAGGTTTAATTACTTTTTAATCAAAATTCATGTATATAAATTAACTTGCATTAACAACTTTATTAGCTCTTCTGACTTACTCATATTCCAATTTTTAAACTGACAATTTGTTTTGGAACTGAACCCTCTGCTGTATCTTTATTACACAGCTTTGGTTTTCTGTGCTGTCTTTGATATGTCACTTACTTGTTGAGTTGCAGATACCCAGAATAATAAGTTGCCCATTAATAACTTACACTTGCACGAACACCTCTGTTAGTGCATTGTTCAGGGGAGCGCTGAATTTCTACATCAACCTGAAGGCAAATGCAGCCCTGAAACTGAGATAATACAGCTTCTGTTTTGACCTGTGTTGTGTCACATGAGGTGACTCCTCTGTCCTTCATTCTGCGTGGCCAAAGTGCCTCTTTCCCCCCACTGATGATGTGAGGCTTGCTTGCATAATCATATCCAGAGAAGGAACTTAGGCTGCTTTTGTCACCAGAGCAAGCTTGATGTTTTAATTATAGTTCGCATCTCCATAAACAGCTGAACAATGCATTACTTCAAACTCTTTGCAGAATTAGAACATTACATTTTATTCTTAAACTGTTTCTGTGTAAATAACTGCTATCTGTTAGTCACTTGTAGCTGTTTAAAACAAATAGGTGGAAGCCTTTGCTTGATGGTTAAATCCATATTGCTTTCTAAGGTTATGCTTATAAAAATGTGTAGGATGATTGTCATGGTAATCTCTCATTACTGTATTTGTTTCTATGTGTTGATGTCTCTTGCTCTGACTGGACATATTTTAGGTCCTGTGTTTGGTTAGGATTGCAGCCTGCATTCTAGTAAGGAAGCTGGATAGCCTTTATACTTCCATGAAAATTCTGAAGTTCTGCCACTAGCAGACAGACCTGGTTGAGATCTTTGGTATCCTCATAGATCAAATACTATTCAGTCTTCAAAAACTATCTGGGTGATGGGGTTGAGTGTGTATAGTCAAGTTTGATTATAAGACTGGGAGAGGTAGATACAACAAAACATAGGAGCCACCATGTGGATATTTTCAGGTGGGAAGACTGGTCCAACAAGAGTGACATCAGGTGTAGCTGATGTTAAAGCCTTCTCTCAGAATGAATTCATTCCAAATGGCAGTTATTGCTGTATTCTGACTGGTAAATGGCACTGCTGAAAAGGATGTGAAAGTCTTACTGGACAGCAAGCTGAGCATGAGCCAGCAATGTTCTCTGTATCAAAAAGGCAAATGGTATCCTAGGCTGCATCAGCTACAGCATAGCCAGTAGATCAAGTGGCATCACTATTTATTTGCCCTCCAAAGGGGGGTTATCTGTGGATAACGTTTGATTTTAGTCCCCCAATTTCAGAAATTGGAAAATTGTAGAGGCTTTACTGAGGCTTGTGAAAGTGATCAGAAAGCTGGAGAAAGGTTGAAAGAATTCTTCCTTGAGCAGAGAATAGAGATCTGGGGAAGACTGCTTTTTGGCTCTTGCATGTAGCAAAGCAGACTGATCCTTTTGAAAGAGATATACTGTAAAGTGAGAACTGAGCCTCAGTAAATTCCAATCCAAGTTAGATTTTTTTTTTCCTTACCTGAAATACTTAATGTTGTAATAGTTCTTTCTGTGACTGAGTAACTGTTTTCAAACCAGAACTTCTAGAGTGTTTTAGAAAGGATGAGATTTCATTGCCAATGCTAACTTGTGATAAGAGATGTCTCTCCCTTTTGTAGCATTTACAGCAAAAAGCTCTAGCTTAGAGACTGAAATTGCCAGTTACCTTTTGTATCCAGAAGACCAGAGTTAAACTTTATTTGGAACAGTCTGTGTAAACAGAGCTGGATACAGTTTGGGCATTTTTGGGTGACAAATTGAGATTGTCAGCTGTGAAAGCCTGAAATGCTGAGCAGATAGCCAAATAGCCTACGTTTATTCTCTAGGAATCAATTGTAAAACCAACTCTAAAACTTCCAAAAATTATGCAAAAAAATCATGTAGTGCAATCTGTCAAATATCTATCTGAAGATGTTAATTGTTAATGTATACTTTGAGTAATATTTGAAGGAAAATACTTTTCTCCTTCCTTAAATGTTTCAAAGTGATTTAACAGAGGAAGCACTGTTTCCTTGGGTTTGAAGCATGTTGAGAAACACATGCTGTCTGCTTGTTGAACTTAACTGACACTGTTCCAGCAATTTACTGGTAGTTGTCATTCTAAACATAAGAAACCTAATATTGCAATAAATGAGCCAGGTTTTCATACTGATAAACTCCTGTGTTGTGCTTTCATAGCAGAATACATGGGGCAGTGTTTCCTGATACTGTGAAATAATGTCACTTGGGAAGTGAAATTGAAGTTTGTGGGTTCATTGTCAGATTTTAATTGATGTTATTTAACTAGATGTACTTTTGAGCTACAGTAATAGTAAGTAAGGAGTCTATGTTAAAGGGATAGGGTATAAAGTGGTGTCAGGATATAAAGTGTATTGAAAAATACAAAAAATGAGAAGTGTCTTGCTTTAAGTACTATGCACGAGTAAGTATGTCAAAGTAGGTTCAAATAGTCAAATAGTCTTCTCTACAGAAGGCTCATGTGATCTTGCAGTTTGTATGGTGCTGTAACACACTAGCATTTGTGTTAACTGTTCTCAGTATGAAATGTAAAGCTGTGTTTGAAGGAGGGAGTGATATTCTTGTCGAGATCTATAATGGTTACTGGTTGTTCAGATAAGGAGCACTCTAGTATAACTGTGTTGACTGTGATTGCAACAAAGAGAAAGATCTTTCTGCTGAGCTCTGCGTCAGGAACATCCTACCACCAACTGCCTCCCACCCACAGTAGAACAAATAAGCCTGTGGGTAATGCTTCTGAACTGCTAGGAGAAAATTATAATACTTGCTTATATCTGTAAAATTCATAGGGTAGCAGTGACATTTTCTTGTTTATCTCACCTTAAATATCTATTACTTTTTAGGCTAGAAGAAAGCTTAAAGACTGTGAATTGGAAAAATCTGGGTATAGCGTTGATATAGAAGCTGGCACTTTGGGTGGGGTAGCATTTTTTACTAGGAGTAAATGCTGTCAAAATTTGATTGTGAATGGGTATCTAAGCAGTTTTTGAATATAACTGAGTTCAGGTGTTCACCTAGCAGCTACGGTTTTAATAAATCCTATGCTTTTAAAATGGAACGCTATGCACTATTTGCTACAAAGAAATTCTGCATAATTTTCTTCTAAAACTTTAAGTTCAATTTCTAGAAATCTCTATATTGCACAATAGTTTCATTGTGATATAAAGTGGGAAAGTTAGGGTTTTGGGAAGCCAAGTGATTCAACAAAAAAAACACCCCAGGGCTATCTTGATAAATCTTAGGTGGGCTATGCTTAACATCAGGTCTTAACATTTACTATTGTCTCCTTTTTATTGTGAAGTGTTTAACTATTCTTGGATCAATGCTGGACATGGGAATCTTGCATAGCATGTTAAGTTTTGCTAAAATAATTTTATTGATTGGCTTAATATGAGAAAAGGGGGTATCTTAAGGTTGCTGTATATTATACCTGTATCAGATGAAAGTGTATGGCAGAATATTTGAGTCTGCATGTTTTCTTTTTTTTTTTTTAGGCTTATGGTATGTCAGCTTTGCCCCTAAACTTGATTAAGGGAACTACTAGTGCAGCTTATGAACGTTTAGAGAACACTGAAGACATTGAGGAAGTAGAGCAACACTTAACAAGGATTAAATCAAAGGTACTCTCTTCACTGTTCTCTTTGTTTTAATGTCTGTATTTTTTCTTGCTTACTTACTAGTTTATGGTCATACTGTAGAGTTTTTCTTCAGAGGAAACAGCTAGTCAGAAGTTAGTAGCTTGCAATTACTTTAATTATTTGGAAATAAATGTTATCTGTTGGTGGTAGAGATCAGGTTTTCTTTGTTAGACCTGAAGTGTAGTTAGTTCTTTCTAGGTAATGGTAGTGCTGATGAGTTAAACCTGAACTTCTCCAGTCCTCCTTGGATATGTGCAAGAGGTTCTTCGTGGAAGTTAAGACTATTAACCTCACTGAGTCTCCTACCTAATATGGCATCTAATTTGTAGGTACTTGTTCAGTCTAGCTATCAACACTGGATGCTTGTTCCATGGAGCTGCCATGAGTAAGATTGATTAAACTATTAATCATATTTATGAATAAATAACAGTCTTAGATGTTCGTGCTTCCCAGTTAATGTACTTGACTGTTACAAGTAATTCCTTTATGAAATTTCTATTTTGAAACCTAAATACTCCTAGGGGTTAACACCAGTTGTAAACCCATGATGGCTTTGTACTTCACTGAAATACTGTACTTAATGTAGACGATTTCCCCTTTACATACAAGATGTTAGGGATGCCTTTTCCCAACCCATTTCAGATAATAAGTGTTTTCTGAGCTCTGGGTGGGGAGAAGGGACATTAAGAAGCATAACTTCTGTTGAGGTAGTCCATCTGTGCTGTTGTGTGCTCTGTGATAGGAGACCTCAGCAGTGCTAAAATGTTTCCAGCATTCCTCCCTTGATACTTGGCTACCTCAAAACAGTGTGGGAACCTTCAGTGTTCTAGAAATCATGTTGCATAATGAAACCTAAAAAGTAGCCTCCCCCAGTCTAAATTGCAAAGTTTGTCTTTTTAAGGGTTCTACCATGACAAAGATATCTGCATAACTGAAATAAGGGGGGAAGTCTGAGAAAGGGACCATTATATCCAGCAGAAGACTGTTGGGTTATGAGACTTTGCAAGCAACTGGTCTTGTTGTTTAATCAAGCTGACGAGTAGGATAAAAACTAGAAAGTCCTTGAATTGTATGTATTACCAATAGTATAAACTGATTTTCTTTGATTTGTAGGTTATAGTCAGGATTCTATTTTGAGTATACTTAAGTATGCTACTTAATCAATTAAAAGATTCAGCTTGTAATGTGGTTTTCTGCTATTAGTACATCTAGTAGCTTTATTTCATAAGTCTTAAATAGTTGAAACTTGGACTTGCAACTTCAGAAAGTCCTATAGGAGTCAATGAGGTGGGATGAACATAGAGATTATCCATAATATTATGTCTGATGAAAGTACATTGTGATTTCCACTTTTCTACATTTGCCTTGAAAAGCTTATCTTGTTCGTACTTTTTTTGAGAAATTTATCTAAAATAGATTTGCATTGCCTTCACTGGGTGTGAAGTTTCCACTGTTTGCAGGAGGGCTTATTCTAATTTTTTTCTCTCGATTTAAACAGGGATTTTCAAAATACATATTGAGAAATACACTAAAATAAGAATATCTTATCTAAGAATTGATTTGTAATGCAGTAGTTAATGCAGTATTAATGTTAGAAACAATTCTGGTTTAGTTACCTGATGCCTCTTAGGTTGCTTTTGCTTGTTGCAACACACTGCAATGTTATTGTCTTAGAATTTAAAGGCCCAGAATTTAAGTATGTTCTTAAACATAATCATCAGTACAGTAGTTAACTGGTAGACCCAACTACTTCTTGGTGTTATGGTGCTTCGTGTTTGAATTTGTGGTTATCTTTTGGAACAGCAAGTCATCTTTCTCTTAAGTACAAGGAACATAGCTGAGTTTCTGTAATGGATTTCTGGAAAGAAAATACAGATGCTAAACTTAACATGGTGGCTTAGATGTGAAATTTAGTAGAGCTCTGAAAGTCATAAGGCTCACCCCTTTACATAAGGGGTTAAATCAGGCTATTCATATTATAATTGGACATTTTAAGTGTTTCTAGCTATGCTAAAATTTTTGACTGTCCTCCTTGTAAAGAATATTTCCTAATGTCTAATAGGAATTCGCCTTGTTGTTGTTTCCGTCTTTTGTCTTTTGTTTTCATGCTATGCATAGAAACTGTGAATTACATACATATAAAGTCTTTTGAGTTGTTGTAACTCATTAAACTAGATTTCAAGAATGCTTTCTTGAGTCAGTGTCTCTTGACCTTTTTTGGTACACAGTGCAGAGATGGTCGTCCCCTTTCTTCAAGGGATAGACGGACTGTGCAACAACTAGAAGAAAGGCTAAGGACGCTTCGAAGAAGAGAGAGGCATCTGGAATCTATTGAGAAAAGCTGGTGGATGAAGTTCTGTGATGCTATACGACCCCTAAAGGTAGAAGCTTATCTCACTTTGAGTTGTAAACTGCAGAAACTTCCACTTCTCTTCATCCAATATAGACAGTAGGTCAAGTTCATCAATTGCCATCTGGAGTCTTGACTACTTTTTAAATTATTATTGTACTGCATGATGACAGCTCTATAGCAAGCCTTAAGCTCTTAGAAGCTCTTTTACTTTGCCTAAGATGATCAAAACTGAAAAGGAGCAAGCCCTAGCTGATCCACCATAGTTTGACTGCCAGAGAAAATCTGAGTATTTTCTCAGGCTCGTGAAAATGGGAAGAAGGAAGAGTTCTGTAGCTGTCTGGTAGCTTAAGGTAATCTAAATTGGTGAAAGTGAGAGATACTTGGAGCTTAAATGTGTTTGGAATTAATGTCTTGCCAAGTCTTAATCAATAGTAAGCTAGCTGTGTGCAACTTAGATCTTGATACTTAACTAACAGAAAGGAAACTGTTACTGGGACAAAACTTTGATCTTGGTATGTTTTTGATGTTAGGACTTTGATTTTAGTAGAACTGTGGTTTTATAAACCAGTACTTTTATGGAACAATATTGCTATATTTGCCAACTAGATGATGGAAGAAATTTTAGTGTTGTTTTAGTCTGTAGCCTACCATATCATTAGTTCCTTAGGATTACAACTTATGCTCAGGATAGTATTCCAGTATTTCTTTGTTCTTGTGGTTGAATGCTTTTTATTCTGTGTGACAGTTACCATGAGTCTGACTTCAAAATCTCACAATAAGAGGGTGTTGCAGGTCATTAATGCTTTCCTAACATTTTCATGTAGTAAGGATTGTGCTATGAAGTATATTACAACTTGTTTATTTTTTTCCTTGCTGCCCTTTGATTAATAACACCTTGACCCTTTCAGGACTGTTCTACTTCAGTAGCATTTGAATTGTCTTTATGTATATCTTGTCAATCATTCAACTAATGACTTCAGTGAAAAGTAGCCTCTCCTTCTCTGAGCTTGGTGTCTGTATGACTGTTTTTCACTTTTCCCTCTCACTCCATTTCACTGTCTGGTGTTTTGTCCTTAGATATGCTGCTTTGCTTTGGGGAGGCCACTACCTTGACTGCTGGGCTCAGCTTTGGCCAGCAGTGGATCAGCTGGAGCCAGCTGAACGCTTCTATGTCCAGCATAGGGGTTGCCTCTGGCTTCTCAGAGAAAATAGTCCTACAGTCCCCCTTCTACAAAAGCCTAGAGCCATGTAAAGCCAATAGTCAAATGCATATATATAGATTAGGTTTTCCATTTAATATAGCAAATACAGATTCTGCATTCTCCTAGATGCTGTGTTCATTTAATGTCTCATTTATGTTTTTAATGGGATTTTTGACTTACATGTAGGCTTCTGTGTTGCACTATAGCATGTGATGTACTGCAATGCTTGTTTGAGCCAGTCTACCAGGTGAAGAGATGGTTTTCTTAAATGATTAATTTCTTAATGCTTGACAAATCCTGGGTTGCATCAAGAGGAGTGTGACCAGCAGGTCAAGAGAGGTGATTTTACCCCTCTACTCGGCGCTGGTGAGACCCCACCTGGAGTATTGTGTACAGTTCTGGAGCCCTCAACACAAGAAGGACATTGAGCTATTGGAGCGGGTCCAGAGGAGGGCCATGAAGATGGTCAAAGGGCTGGAGCAACTTCCCTATGAAGACAAGCTGAAGGAGTTGGGGTTGTTCAGCCTGGAGAAGAGATGGCTCAGGGGGGACGTTATAGTACCTGAGGGGGTCCTACAGAAAGGCAGGGGAAGGACTTTTTAATATGATATTGGATGGGAGGACCAGAAACAATGGATGTAAATTGGAAGGGGGTAAATTTAGACTTGACATAAGAAAGAAATTCTTTACAGTGAGGGTGGTGAAGCACTGGAACAGGTTGCCCAGAGAGGCTGTGGATGCCTCCTCTCTGGAGGTGTTTAAGACCAGGCTGGACATGGCACTGAGCAGCCTGATCTAGTGGGAGGTGTCCCTGCCTATGGCAGGGGAGTTGGAACTCTATCTTTAAGGTCCCTTCCAACCCAAACTATTCTATGATTCTATAAACCTTTTCACTCAGTATGTAAACATTTGTTAGTAATTCGGTCAAGTATTTACTGAGAAATTACTGTTTGAAATTTTGACAGGTCTTCACTTCTTGAATCAATTGCAAGTTCTTTCAGCTAAATTGTAATGCATCTTTACTTCTAGATTGTGTGGGGAGTATTCTTCATCATTGTGGCACTGCTCTTCACTGTCTCTCTCTTCTTGTCAAAGTAAGTACATTTCGGCATTTTTCTTAACCACTCAAACTTAGTTTCTGCTTTGACATCAGACCTGGAGGATGGTTTGCTTCAAGAGTCAAACGTGTTTTCTAAGCTACCTTTCAGTAACTAGGGCTGTTTCTTACTGTAGTAGCATATATTGAGATTCAACAGAATGTGCTAAAGCAGATTCAATCAAAGACATAATTTGACTTGATTGGCTGCTGCTGCAAACAGTTTTTGTTCAGTGGAAAAATTAAACATGTACATTAAGAAAGTTGAATTTAAGCAGTCGGAATGCTTCTGCAATTTGAATGAATTGCAGTTCGTGTAGATACTTCTTGAGCTATGTAACAGGTACTTAAATTCATTCAGCAAATGACATGAGCAATCCATTATGGTGGACATTATGCTAATTGTTTCATGGCATTGAAAACAATATAGCCAGCTGTAAATCTGGTGGATTTCAATAGAGATTGATACTAACTGGAGGTCTCAAATGTTTTTCAGATTGGGCAAATAAGGTTTATGGCCTAAACCAGGGAAAAGACAAAATGCCAAGGAAATTCAGAAATCAATGTAGCTTTTTACAGGACAAGTGTAATGAGTGTGGTAAAACAAAGCATGTGTCTATATAGAAATGAAAAAGCTGTCAGCTTCTGTTCTTTTTCAGTTGCCCTTTTGAATTAAACTGAAGACAAAGCTCTGTGAGAACCATAATATTTAATGCATTTTTTCTTAATTACTGCAGTTTGGACAAAGCTCTGCATTCAGCTGGCTTCGATTCAGGATTTATAATTCTAGGAACTAATCTGACCAATCCATTGAATATGCTGTTACCTGTCCTTCAGACAGTAAGTGAAGAAAAGTTGGTGATGTGCATTTGTTGGGATGTTCCTCTCTTCTGATAAGCTGTCAAAAGCCAAACTTTACTTCATGTAATTCAGTAAAACAAGGCAATTCCATGTTAACAGTCTTAAAGAGATACAGATATGAAAATCTTGAGTGGATGGAAGCCAATTGCTGGAGGAATATGGTTCTCAAAACTAATTCTCCTTTGGTAGAGAACATAGCAATGAAGAATGGCATCACTTGTATACAAGGAATAAAAACAACTTTCTCCCATGCTCTGCATGTATTCAGTTTGTGAACTTGATACTTTATTCCCCTTAAGTGAAGTAAATGCTCCTTTTCACTTATTAGTGTTTATTGCCCTTCGAAAGTTCTTTGCGTTATAGTAATGCATTAGTCTTTGAAACAAACCGTACATAAACAAATGTCTAACTTCAGTAGGTTACACAGAAAACAGTCCACATAGGAATTTGGTGATCAGTCATCGCTGAGCTAATAGCCTTAATGCAAGGTCACATTTTACTTTCTCCTAGCTGAGATTTTGGTTCTCTTTGTATAGAGGGTTGGTACAATGCATTCTTCCCGGTTGTTTCTAAAACAATTGAATACCTGTATTTGCATTTTACTGAGAAAATGTTCTGCAGCAGTATTATCTCAATGCGTTATTCATTTAAATATTAAAATCAAGTTTTATATGTGAATATGTTCAGAAATATGCACAAATAGGATCACCGCAGTCCCAGTCATTCCAGATTTTTTTAAACATTTCTCAGAATGGCCTAAAAATGTGTAACACTTCAAAACAAAGGCAGGCTTTAAGTAAAAAAAATATGCTCACCTGCTTTCTTGAACTAATTGTACTAGCTGTATTTGGAGTCAGCTTTAAATGGAAGAGCTCATAGTATCTCAGATACTCTTAAGTAGAAACTACTTAGTGAGCTTTTGTTTTCTAATTTGAATGTTGTGGTATCTTTCTAACTGCTTGTGTTTTTTTCTAGGTTTTCCCACTTGATTATATTCTTATTACAACTATTGTTATGTACTTTATCTTCACTTCCATGGCAGGGATTCGGAATATGGGTATATGGTTCTTCTGGATAAGGGTAAATGCAAATCAAGATTTTGTTAAAATAGGAATGTGTTTAACAACTATGGGGTATTCAGTGTATTTAATAAATAGTCAGTTATGTACTGCATAAATACTGGATGTTGCAAATAGCACTGCCTGCATTTAACAAATGTTCCAGTTCAAGTTGTCAGACCAAATCTGATGTTCTGTTTTAATACACTCATCTGATTTTGATATACTGGTAGTACAAGTGAATTTTACAGTCAAAATATGAAACGTGTGCAGTCAGTAGTGCTTGACTTTCTTTTTAGGTGGGAAGCAAGTTCTAGCTTGTTGAGAGATAAAAAGTACATTGATATAGCATAATGATAGTGCAAAAAACACTTCTGGATTTGAGAAAGCAGCTTAGTATCTAATAGTGTGCATTCATGCCTACAATCCTTGGTTAAATATTTCCTTGCTTCTGTGCCTACTTTCCCTTCAATGTTGTCACCTTTTTATGTCATGACAGTCCAGAATTTTTAATATCTTTTAATATAATACTCTAACTGAGCCTTTGGGGATTTCATAAGTGATATTTACAGACTTACAGCAAGACATTATTTAGTTCCCTACAATGTGGAAAAAATGCCTTCATATGGTGGGGAAGTCTCTTTTCAGAGGCTGGGAACTCTTGTAACTCCTTCCTCTGTTTCTAAATATCAGTTCATAGGTGACACCTCATTTTGACCAAAGAGCACAATATAACAAATTAAGGGAGTTTTTTACCAGCAAGAGCCAACACTCTTTTTCTTACTGCTGTTTTTCTAAAATAACTGATTCATTTTGAACTGCTGGTTCATTAATAGAAACAACAGTTAATTTGGCTCAATAGCTGTGCTTAGATATTACAAGCGAATACACCTGAAAACCTGCTTTGATTCATTGTAAGTTGGCGGAGGACTATTTTACATCCTCCCACTTCTGTCAGTAGAATTAAAACTGTTAGTTGAATTAAAGAGGATTTTTAATGTCTTCAGAAAAAAAAACATTATACTCTTTTCCTGGTTTTTAGCTTTATAAAATCAGGAGAGGAAAAACTCGACCTCAAGCACTCCTGTTTCTCTGTATGATACTTCTGCTGATAGTTCTTCATACAAGTTACATGATCTACAGCCTTGCCCCCCAGTATGTTATGTATGGAAGCCAAAAATACCTGGTGCAGGTGAGATATACTTTTAAAAAATATGCGTACCTTCTGTATAAGAATTTTATAGTGAAATATAAGCACAGCAAGAAGTAGCTGAAATTGTTGATTAGGGGTGCAGCTTGTTCAGAGTATGAAAATGTTATGATCAAGGTAGCCATTATGGGTCTCTAGCTTATGTCCCATTTCAAAGAGCTGTATTTGAAGTGCACAAAGCAAATTGAATAATGGATTTGTTTTTAAAGTCACATGAATCAGAAAGACTATAGTAGTAAATTACATGAATATCTCTAGCATACCAGGTATGTATGTTTTCAGTCAGTGACTTCTCTCAGAGTCTTTCAGAATATATCAGATGTGCTTTGTGTCTAACTGGCTATTGAGTATTTATATTATGAAATGAGGAGAGATGGTGGCTGGAGATGGAGTGACAATTTTTTTAGAGTATATTGATACTGGAGAGGTTCTTAGGAGTTTTGAATTGGCTATTATGGAACTGGAGAGTAGCCAGGATAATACTGGGCAAGTGAAATGAATTTTGTGCATGTGGCAGGCTTGCCGCTGATGGTAACTGCGTGTTCTACTTTGCTTGCACAGCCTAGGTTTTTCATTGCTGACATACTACAGTCAATTGCATCATTTAAAGTAACACCACTGGTAACTAATGCTACAGGAGCAAGCAGTAAATAAGCAATATTCCAAGCTGCTTTATTGGATGTGTGGGCTGATAAACATTTATACCAGAATCTGGTGGCTCACAAAAAGCATGAAAAGGGAGCACTTCCACTTTTTTCTTCGGTCTGCAATAATTCCCAGTCTAGTAACTTGTCAAACTAATTTGTAGCAAATCTACAGTGATGAATTAGAGAGGTTAGAATTCTGTTTGAGTTTTAAACTGTTTTCTTTGGAGACTGTTAGTCTTGACAAGTTGTTAACTTTGAAGTGCTGTTGACTTTTCTTGGTAACTGAATATGTGAAGAAAAATAAAGCTTTTGTGAGGCAGTTAATGTTAGACCTCTGAGCTTCTGGTTTTAACTCTTAACTATTGATATGTTCAAAGCAAGTGTCCCCAGTTAATCAGAAGTGTCTTCAGTTATAATGCCTGTAGGAGACTTTTGAAAGTTTCATTGCTCATTTGGGAAGTTTAAGTGCCCATACTAGCTGAGGCCTTGTGTAGAGCTTTGCTCAATTTGCATAGCTCTGAGAAATATTTGGTTTCATCTTCTAAGACAGCCTTTCATCTGCTAAACAGTGATGAGTCTCTTCATAGATTTCAACAAGGGTGAAGAGTTCTGTCTACATACAGCCCTTCTGTTTTGGAGTAAAACCATAATTTTGCCCATCCTTCATGTGTAACTGATATTTCTGTTCATTGAGTTTTTTCTGTTATGTCTGGAAGAAAGACCGTTGCTTCCTGATGTTTTACCTTGTGGACCTGTAAGATGTGGCCAGCAGGACCTTCTAGATTCCTGCTGATGACCGTGTAGCTGCTGTGTCTAGCAGCTTGGCTCCATCCACCCTTTTGAATTACCTACGTGAAGGCTGAGGAAGGAAAGCGTTTGCTGCTACTCCAGCCCTCGATCAGGAGGAAATATCAGCATGACCCATAGCAAATGTTGGCCTCAATTCCTGACTAGGCTGGTCAAGTACCCAAATGGATCTAAACATAAGGAGGAATAAATTACATAAATAGAAAAGGCTGTTACCCAACCCTTTATATAATAGCTTGCTGTTTCCTGAAGTGTCCAAAATATGTCTGCTCTTGAAGCTCACATGCTGTGCTTGGTTTTGTCTCCTGCTTTTCCTGGAGGCATCCCACTTCTAGCTTTGGGCTGGATGTGATAACTGAAACACTGGAGTTCTACTCTGACATGCTCAAGCCAGAAATGTCTGCCACCTAGTGATCTACTATGTTTTTTAAATTTTTTTTTTAAACAATTGTTCTATAGACATATTTCTTCTGTTACTGTTACTTAGGCATGTCTTCAAGTCCAGTCATTTTCTCCATACCCCGTAGGGCAAAGAGGGCTCTATATCAAGTGTATGTATGCTAATACAAGCAAGTGCAGTGATGACAGCTCTCATACCTTTCCTGGCAAGTTAGCACAACTTGAGTGCCCTGATGTGCCTGAATACTAATATATGCAGCAGGGAAAACCAAGGAAGAGTTTGAAGTTGGCATACAGTTTCAGGTCTGCAGTCTTACTGGGGTCTGATGTGTAATAGCTCACGCAATTGGACTACTGCCATGGCTAGGTGTGGGTTCAGTAATAGGGTCAAGCTGGGGTGGCTAATAGAGGGAACTGGCCTTTATGTGAAGGGACTGTGGGAATATCTGATGTTTTGTCTTGAGATGGATAAACCAGCTAAATGCTTTGGGTTGGGATCTTGTAAGAGATAAGCATGGGTAAAATTGTCTTCTATAGGCTGCCTTGTTAGGAAGTAGTAGCAGATGATCCCTTAAGACACCCTTAAAATAATATTCAGTCTGTAGTCTTGAACCAACCAGTTATCTGCTGTGAAAGCTACACACTTGAGTGCAAGCAATCCACAAGGCTTCTGGAGTGCACTGCTTATGACTTCTTGGTGGGGACCTGAGTAGGGAGGTGCTGTCTCAGACCTGTTGCTGGAAATGGTGAAATAGTTATCAGGGGAAGTCTTATCCTCAGTGAGGATGAAATGGTGAAAGATCAGGATCCTGGGAAGAGAGAATGGGGTAAACTTTCAGTGGACTTTTACAAGGTTTTGCCTTGTGTAGGAGAGAGGAAAGCATTACTAGAGCACCTGGTTTAAAGTGCATCTCAGTGTCTTGAGCTTGTGGAAAGTATTTAGAATTCAGATATGTCAGAAGTGTTAAACTACAGACAGGAATGTTCCTAAAGAAAAAGCATAGATGCTATCAAAGGAAACCAGCATTTCTGGCTATTGTTGCATGTTGTATTTTAAGTTCTACTACAATTTTAAAATCCAAATTACTAATGATAAGGAAGACTATTTTGAAATAGCAGGTTTCTACTTGTTCTTTCTCTATGCCCCTGTATAATTGTATGATAAATAATGCTGCTCTCTTAGAAGAAGCAGTCTCTTGCTGAGGAGTGTAAGATGTAATGGTGACAGCCAGCTGAAATGCCTCCTGGAGCTGGACCACCGCTAAATGAACACTGAACAATTGAAACTTCATTTCTTCTGTTCTTACCCTAGTGTTTCCATCTACACATTGTCATCTTACTTGTGATAACATTTTAATTTGATTCCAGTAAGTTGCCCATACTCCTTTTGGATCTGTTTCATATAAGGTTGTAGTGGTCGCCATGCTTTCATGTGTTTGCATGAAACAGAGTTCATACCAACTGCTATTTTTAGCATAGACAAAGTTGTTTTTCTTGAATTTTCAGAGTGCATGATGAATTTGCTTAATATTGATAAACTTTCTCAATTAAGCTATCAGAGAAACACTTTGTTTTATGTGCTAGCTTGCACTAATTTCTGATAGGCTTTAAGGGATTTATTTTCTTCAGCCTGAAACAGAAAAGATGTTGATCCTTAATGATTCCTTTAGGAAATCATGAGGGTGAAACTAAGTATGGTAGAGAAAATACTTTTTGGAGTGAGTTAATGTATGAAGAAATTTATGTAGTACATATTCTTTACAATGGACTCTTAAAATTATTCACTGATTAGTTACAAGTAAATATGCTACATATAGAGCTCATATGGTCTCTGAACGGGTCAGTCTTATATTCCTGTTGAAATGTCTTAAATCTTCATTTGTGTTTTCCATAGCTCATGTCAGTATAACTTGTCTCCCTCTGCTCTAACTATCCAAGTACACTAGATCCTATTAGCTGGCTGTTAGGCCAAAAGTGAACTCTATTCACTGTCATTATGTAAACCTAACATTTCTACAGTTTCTTCATCCCCAAAGTTGAATTCCAGATTCATTTTATGCACGGTCAAAAGGTTCACTTTCAGAGCAGAACTTACTTCTTTATTTGTCTTCAAAAAGAATACCAGAACTTTCTGAAGTGAAAGCCTGTGTAGTTCATGTTGTACCACTTACAGCTTAGTCTGCTTACACCAGTCTTAAGCCTTTTTAATATTGTAGGAGACTTGTTTAAGCCTTAATTAATAAATTGCTGGGAAATGTGTTTATTTTGGGAATTAGCATTGCTGATAGACTAGTACACTAATTTTGTACATTACTATGCAGAGTAATAAGACAATTGATGGCCAGCCAAGGAATGGGACAGCATTTGTATCTAAAGACTGTGATGCAGATGCACCTGAAGGTAAGATAAATTAATTTCTTGTATTTCCTGTATTAGATGTGCATGCTGAAATAGAATAAGCAGTTCGGTCTATTCTTGGCTTTGATTTGCTTTAGTCTAGTGTGAAGCTTTGATTAAGGTGTCCAGAGAAAAACCTTGCTTTCAATTTAATTAACTAATTTAAAGAAATAACTTGTTTATACAGTTAAACATGGTTTCTGTTTAAACTTGATTTTAAAATCTCTCAAAACTATTTCTTAACTTCTCAGTATACCTTTACAGATAGCAGTTCTGCAGTTCACTATCACTGAACTCGAAATCTTAGGCCAATTTCCTGTAATCCTCTTAATTTGTCATTTGCTAACATCCTGTATAATTCATGCTTGTCTCTGTTAACTGTCCCATTTTGACCACTACATTGGGCAGATGTATTATGGATATTCTGGAACTGTGAACTGTGGCAAGCAGATGGGTAACTATAGAGCCTTCTTTGACTTGCCATCTATGCAGGCCTTAGTGTTGAAATTTTTTGTGAGAGAATGATAACATTTTATTTACTCTTCATTCTGCTGTGAAACTTCACTAAAGCTAGGAATGAGTTTCAGCTAGATTTCATTAAAAAAACTGATTGAAATCACACTGGATTTGGATTTTTACAGCATTCTTTCCTCTTCCTTCATATAAATGACTTTCATGGTTTCAGTTGTACTAGCCATTGCAATATTGATACTGTTGTTTAAGGTCACCAGCAACTTTATTGATTGCTTCAGTCTTTTGTTTAAAAAATTGATCTCGGCAAAGGATTTATAGCCTTTGGAATGGTCCAGGTTTTTTCAGGCTGAATCTTTGTTTTCACTCTGGCAGACTTTCAATTCCCATATCTGAAGAGGTATTGAATTCTATATGCATTTATATACTTACAAAAAAGCTTGACAATGTGTCATAGTACACAGAGAAGATAATTGTTCTGTTTTTTCATCTTCTTACCAGTATTCTTTAACAACTGAATGCTGTCTTTCTAGAAGATGCTAGCATCTTCTCAAAGTTTCTCTTTTTGTTATTGGGGAAGAACTTTTAATTTCAGACAGTTTTTGTACTAGTGAAGTTAACTCAAATGTTAGTTCTTTGATCTCAGTCTATCAAGCTGTGCTCCCTTTTGCAAGTTAGTTCCTTTTTATTTAACCTTCTTACAAATTGACTATGTAGCTGTTGTATGTACTGTTTCTAAAGCAGGAGGTGAGTTTTCCTATTACCTTCCCCAGACTTCAGATGTCATTCACCTACCTTTACTTTGATGGCTATTTTTAGACTTCACGCAGTTTACAGTGTGATTTTGACAAATATAATTGTTAAAATAATATTTTAGTTGCCTTATTTTTGCTATTAAAGATTCTTCTGTGGCAAAGTTTAGAAGAGCAAAAATTGTAATCTTCCAAAGTGAGATCAGTTTGAGCACGTTGTATGGACCCTGTTTCTTATGAACAGTTTCTTGGCTAGTATTCACTGGGAGAAGAACAGACATTGGCATCAATAAGTTCATTAGTCATGACTTTACTGGGAGAGATTCAAATCTGATTTCCTTAGAGTTTGCTTAATTCTAGGAACTGAAGTTGGGCTAAATTTATTCTTGATGATTTATTTTGAGTACTTTGAACACACTGCCTAATTGTTTTCCTAATGTGCTTTAATCAATGTGACAATATAACAGATTCTTAAAATAGATGTGTTTTGATGTGAACACAAGCATTGGCCTTTGAAAATTATGGGTATGGTTTATCATCATTAAGTTGTTGCACTGGATATCTTAATCACATTCTCTGTCCTCAGTAGGAAAGGGGCAGATAAGTATTATGGTATCCTGTGCTGGTGTGGAATAAGTAGAATATGGATGGATATTTTTAAAATGTGAACCTTAATGGGATCACAGCCTGTAGCAGAATTCTGTTAACTACAGACATTGCCAGGCCATGGAATTGTTGGGTTTTTTACAAAAACTATTATGCTCAACTTACAAAAACATGTCTTGGTGAAAAAACTATTCATTTCATCTGTTCTGTCTTAGAAAGTGGAAATCCAGTGCTTCCCTTGTAATACCTCCAATTTTTGGTAGCTGATGATGAGAACTAACAAGAATAACTACTGTAGATCCTATACTTTGGCTCTGTGATTAGACAGAGTATCTAATGAGTGAAACTTCTATTTCAAGGGTATTTTAAATATGTAAATTTTTTTTTGTCTTATTTTAAGGATACTACTGGATGCAACAAAAATAGATGCAACTTATTTCAAGTGAAAATAAAGACTGACAAAGTGCTTGTTTTTATTGAGTTCTGTGGTACAAGGGTTTTACCTTATGTAAACCACTGAACTGGAACTAAAGACAAATTGATTTGTCTTCTCAGCACTTTATTTTCATTTAACTGAATTAATTCTAACAGGTGTTTTTTCTTAAATGCAAAACAAACTGACCTTTGCCTCTGCTGATAGGTAAGCTTATAGCAGTCTGCTGTCTTATTCAGTCCTCAAATGTTGTAGATATGATCTCTAGTTCCTGTAGCTTAGTACTTCTTTTTTCAGAAACCCTGATCTTGTAGCAACCAAAACTCAATCTGCAATACTGTTAAAACTTTGTATATAATGGACAGTGTTTTCCATATAAATGTTTCAAACCAGGCTTTGGCTTGATTAAAAGGAAATTACAATTTGATGAAACATATGGCTCTTAAAATACAATCTTACAAGAACTGAACTCAAGTATTCACTGTTAAATACATAATTTATGTGATTTTTAGTATTGTATTGCCCACTTTCATGAAGCAAAACTTGTGTTTGACTGCTGGCATGCAGGAGTCAAATCTGCTTTATATTGTAAATGCTGTAATAGTATAACTACGTGAAACAGAACAGAAGCCAAAAAGTACTAGGGCAGGCTACATCTTATTGCTCAAAGTACCTTTCCTTAATTATGCTTGTCTTGCATGGAAAGCTTGCATTCTGACTAGCAGCTATAGGGTTCTTTTAAAGTTGTTTCAAATACTCTTTTCAGGTAGCAGATTAAAAGCTTTTGTTGTAGGCAAAATAAACATTAGTTTTCAGCATTCAGTGGTCACTTGGTCATTGTTTTCTAGGACTGATGCCAGCTGAGCTGTTGCGTCCACAGTTAAGTTGAGCATAAGTTCAAACAAAGGAGTTAAATTATCTGATTGAGACTTGTATCTGGACTAATGTAGCTCAACTGCTCAGAGAGATAAAGGAGCGATGACTCGGCTGCAAACCTGTGTGCAAGACTTCTCAGCCTTAATTAGGATACCTAGTAAACATTATCTGCCTCTTTCTAGATCAGAAACCATGACAGTTGTTTTTTAAGTCTGTTTCACTTCAAATCCATAACATACTATGGATCTCCCTTAGAATCTCTCATTTCCTTAACTGCTGAAATGAGCCTTACCCGAGGGTTGCCAAGTGTTGGGTAGTCTATCTGGGCGTTTTACATTGAGATTGTGTCAGAGCAGTGGGGGAAAAAAGAAAAGTTGTTTCCATTTTTGGGGCTTTGAACTGAGCAGAAATTACTGTGCTGCTTAGATCTGTGCCTTTTTACATGACTCTTGTCAGCTGGAAGTACAAGACCTCAGGCTTTAGTTTAGTCTGGAGACTACATCTATCATTACTCAAGCTGGAACAGAATTCCAAACATGAATGCCAAAACAGGAGCATGTTAATTGTTTCTCCTTCAGAGAAAACCACGGCGCGTGAAAAAAGGCATGAAAGCAGAAGCAAGTTATTCAGAACCTTTGTGGTAATTTTGCATTAATTACCTTATGACTCTAGATTAGTACTTCCAAACGCTTTTTTTAAATTAATGAATTTGCAGAGTTATAAAAGGCTTCACAAGAAGCCTAAATAAGGATTTTCGTGAGGAATTTGTGTTCCTGTTACTTTACTGGATGCACTTAGTAGTACTTCAACTTGAATCTCTGATTTTACATAACTCTATAAATATGAGAACTCGGTATGAGTAAGCACAGTGGTATGTTTGACTGCAGGAAGCCCTGTTTGGCAGCTGTAAATAGTATGAGTAACTGAGAGTGCTGTAACTTTTTTGTTCTGCACTACTTTGTGCTTTTAGAGTTGAAGCATCGGTTCCCACACTTTGTTCTGCCCCACTGTTGTGGACAGGATGAGCTGCTCTAAACTAGAGGGAAGAGGCTGCATTTACTAATTATTCTGGGATGTGAAATTGAGTTTATCAGTACAGTAATTGCATATTCTCGTTCTGGATCAGCATCCTTTTTCTGTTGCCTGTTGGATTTAAGCCCAACAGGGAAGTCAAATGCTGCAATACTGTCAGAAATTTGGAGAAACTAACGGGTGAATGCTGAAGTTTGTTACAAGGATTGAGGGGTATATACCTATTCTTAAAGCAATGAATGCAATGTGAGAACCTCTTTGAGTAAAAAGTCTACTGATGCTTTCTCTACAAAATGATCCTTTTAATAAAGGCAGTTTTCATACCAAAAGAAGGCATTGTATTTGGCCTTTCTGTCAGTAGCAACACAAGCAAATCTTTTAATCATTGAGAAACATTAATTACAACATGTACTGGATATAGTTTCAGTTAATTTTTGGGAGTTGCTATCATCTTGATGTAGACAGCTGATGAATTCATTATATAACATGATCAAGAACAGCAATGCAGGGAATTTAAACAATAACTTGTAACTACAGCTGGTAAAGCTATGTTCAGAAGATTCCTGTCCATCTTCTAATGTGGCTTGCATAATAGAATTGGAAAAGATTAATTAATGAAGGCAGGCTTTTCCACAGATGTGTCCTGCAGCTGACTTGAATGAAAAGATTTGCCCAGTGTAATGTCAGTGTGAACCATTAGAGAAACCTGACTGGGTTAAGTGTATCATAAATTATGTGTCTGCAGAACGCAGAAGATGCAGAAGAATGGGAAAAAAGCTGTTGTTTTCAGAGGCTCATTAATGAGAAAAAGCACTAATTCACATTCAACTTTTTAATAAGAATTTGGCATTGTCTATTAAGTTTGACTCTAATGATATTCATAACTGGTTTTGTTCTCCAGAGAATAAGCAAATCATTCTGGCTCTAAAAGTTGTCCTACTTTGTCAAATCCTTCTTTGAGCATTAGTTGTCTATGAATACTTCTGTCTACAGACAGATTATGGAGTGCTATAAGAATGGTGTCCAAGCTCAAATTGTTAAAATATTTTGTTTCTTGCCATCCTCCAAATTCTCTTCCATGTAACATGATCTCAGGACAGGGAAAACAGTGGATCTTAATAGAATCTTCATTCTTGGAGGTATTTCAATGATAACTAGATGTGGTGTTGAGGGCTATGGTTTAGTGATGGCTTTTGTCTGTGTTAGGTTTACAGCTGGACTGTGATCTAAAAGGTCCCAACATAGGTATTTCTATGATTTTAACATAGGGCAGACATCCTTTAAGTGGTCAGCAAGAGACAGTATAAGGCAACTGGACAAGTTGGTGTAGAAATCAAGTGGCATAATGTAGATTCAAGTCTGAACCTATATAAGTTTTAGTTTGTACCAAGTTGATACTGGAGAATGTGGCAGGTAGGTAATTGAAAGTGTTTTGATTAGGATGGAAATGTTAGATTACACTGTCCAGTGACTGCTTTGTGGAATTTTGAATCCTTATTCTTACCTAGGGTATTGCCTTTGAAGTTTATTGGTAATTATGACTTCAAAATAAGCATTGTTTGCCTTCAGTTACTTAAAAGATGCTTGGGAAGCACTCAAAAAACACCTCTTGCAGAAGTTCAAATTTAAGTCAGAGACTTAAAGGCAAGAAATAGCAATTATGTGGCTTGTGCCCAAGGACATTTGGCCAGTGTTTGTAACTAACCTAAGTTGTATGTAGTGTTTCAAAAAATATCTAGTTTCAGCAGAAAGGCTTCTTTTCCTCTGTGAATGTTGATTTAATGATTTATTGCTTCCCCATTGAAAAAGTCATTGTATCTGGTTGGAATTAACATGGCTTCATATTCTAGTCATCAGTTAATGCTGTACCAATTAACTATACACATGGCCTTTTAGCATGAGTATTTTCTTCCATTCAAGTTGTTTAATAAACTTTAAAATCAAGACATCTTTTAAATATACAAAAAATGAGATTAGCTCTTTGAGTCTCTTTAGCTTCCTCTAGTCTGTTAATACATGCAATCTTGGCACCCTCACAGTTTCTCTAACCAAACTGAAATAGGAACCTTGTAGCTGAGTGCCATTTGCCATTGTAATACCATAGCAAATCCATAGGTCTTAAACATTTCCATAGTCTTGCACATGTGATCAGAGATATAGCATTCTTATTTTAAGATGAGTTATCTAAGAACGTTGTTTTATTTTGAAGTTTGACAAAGCATAACATATTGCTGATAAGAAAATGTTGCCATTATAAAAAATAGTAAAGCTTTATTGGAGCCCTTAGTTTCCTTTAGCTGTGCTCCTTAACTCGCTACACTATCTGGAAGTAGTGCTGCATTTGGTAAGGGCCAATTGCAGACTGGGAGGTAATGTGATAGAGAGCTGTGGAAGAGGGCTTGGGAGTATTGGTGGATGAAAAGCTGGGCATGAGTCAGTGTGTGCTTGCAGCCCAGAAGGTTCAACTGTACCCTGGACTGCATCAACAAACCTGTGGCCAGCAGGTTGAGAGTGGTGATTCTGCCCCTTTACTCTGCTTTTGAGACTCTGCCTGGAGTACTGCATCCAGCTCCAGAGCCCTCAGCAAAGGAAGGACATGGAACTACTGGAGTGGGTCCAGAAGAGTGTCATGAGGATGATCTGAGGGCTGGAGCACCTCTCCTATGGGGATATGTGGAGTGTGCTGGGACTGTTCAGCTTGGAGAAGAAAAGGCTCCTAGGAGACCTCGTAGTGGCCTACAAGTAACTGAAGGCAGCCTACAGAAAAGCTGGGGAGAGAATTTGCTAGATATTGCTCTTCTTGAGTCATGTCACCTTAAGTAAAGCAATGACACTAAAGAGTAAAATAGGTGTGTTATTGCATCTCAGTATCACAAGGAGAGATATGTGGAAATCAACAAAACCCTGGAAAGAATGTGTTTGCCACAGCTGTTGAAGTGCAGCTGCATCCAAGGTACCAGAGATGTGCATTAACCATCACCCTATATAGATGTTCCTATCCAGGCTTTAAGTCCTTGAAATGATCTTTGAGGCCAGATGCAGGCCCAGAAGCAATGCCTATGAGGATGCAATGTAGGTTCATCTTAATTACACTTTCCTAGTTGCAAACTCAAACCTTTTGGAACTTGATGTATAATTTAGTTTTAAAAACACAAGCAGTAATTGCTTTTGAATGATTGGCAGTAGCACTGTGTGAAACAAGTGTTCTTGGGTACCTGAAGCTATGGCTTCATTGCTTTTAGGATTTGGAATATGCAGTACTTATGCATTCTAACACAGTAAACTCTCTTAAATTTTCCTTTTTATGTGTGTTTTCTTATATCCTGAAGAAACCGGGCATGTATGTTTCATCTGTCTATGGATTATATTCTTTTGTTTGAGTTTTCAATCCAAAATATCATATTTAGTGTTAGATGTGTTTGTGTTCTCTGTATCTAGCTTTATGTAAAGTGAACTGACATTTTTTGGAGCACACACAAAAGCTAAGTCTGACTCAACACTCCAGCAGGGTCAAAGAGAGCATGTTGCTCAGGTCCTTCCTGTTGTGAATATCTCCACAGATGTGTGGAGGCTGGAGTCACTCTGAATCTTACTGTCTAGTGTGTTTGGCCTCTGCTCCCTGCTTCTCCCCAGTTTGATGCATGGATTTACAGAGAACATCATCTGTTTAATTGTCCAGTTGATTAACAAAGAGAAAAGTGTGCACCATAGTGTTGACTTCCAAGAATACCCATATTTTGAAATTACTATGTTCACAACAATTTATAGCTCTTTCTTAAGGTACCGTTTTCTTCTATGTGCTTCTGTGAAACCTCTCTGTATTTTGAGATGCCGAAGAGACTGACTTAATCTGTAAAGTTCTCATAATTTGAGTTTTCAGTGCATGAAATTACTTTTTAGGCTTTAAGATTTTTTTTATCCTTGTAATTAATCTTAAACTAGCTAATTCACTTCTCAAAAGAAGTTCTTGTTTGAAAAAATTAGTACTGAAAATATTAAGCGTTAAAAGTTTTCTAATTTACCAGAAGGAAAAGCTTCCTTAGTGGACTTGAAGTAGAATACAGTTGACTGTTCATGCTGCTGTGGCTCTTAGCAATTGTCATTCTTCATTTTAAAAAATATTTTGTTGCCTGTCCTGTTTCTTTGGCTTTGTTGCCTGGTCAGCTTTAAGTAATAAACTGTATTCTTGATGTGGTGACGGTTACTTATTGGAAGTTTGGTGGCTTTCCATGTCTTTTGTTCCAAATTATTTAGATATGTCACTGATACAATGATCATTCTGGATGACAAGTAGTTGCCTTAATTTGGGTCATTTGTTGTCACATTGAATTGCATCATATGGTGGAATAAGTTAATTAAAAATGTTCATGCTATACCAGCATATTTAGTAATGTTTTCGTTCAGGAACACTTTTTTTTAGCTGACATTGTGACTCATTTCCATAGAAATGTTTTCTCAAAGTCAAATTGTTCTATAATATTTATCATCATGTATCTAGTCCAGTTACTGTGGGGAGTCATGTGAAAGTCTTTTAGTTGTTTCTTAATTCAAGTAACCAGCTGAAGACCTGCAGATGGTGTTGACAATACTATCTGCAATTATGAAGCATCTTATCCTGGCACTTTTTTACTTTGTCAGAAACTTCACCTTTTATAAGATTGTGTCATGCTAGAAAATAATGGATTGTTGTGAGTGGTATGTTACTTTACAAATTTTTTTCCTCTTCCATAGGTTATTGACTGGTGTTAATGACAAGGAGACATCAGTTTTCTTTAAACTGAGGTTGAGTCTGGAAAACCAGGAAGGATTAATTCAGCGAAGTTCCTTCCCTGTGTTTTCACTCTGCATATTAGTGGAGAAGTATGCTTTCTCCAATAAAGCTGGTTTTTTGCACTTTACTGTCTACAGCATGTGCCTAGTTGTATGTTGTATCTCTAGTGGCTAGTAGTTGTGAAATCCCAAGTTTGACTTCTTTTTATCTGCTGATGCTGTCTAATAGATTGCAGAAACAGTATTGCATAAAGTAGTGTTTAATTTTGTATTTTAAGTTATTCTGTAAGCTTTATGAAGTATAAGTCACTGGAGATCTGAAGGAATGGAGTTGCTTCTTGATTAGATGTGATCATTCTAGACACTACAGGGATTTGTTTTGGCAGGATTGTCTTGGCAAGGTCAAATATCAAACCTTCCTGAAAAAGATCTAGCTGACTTCTGACTCTTCTCTCCCCAGGAACTAGTGAGCCACAATGTTATCTAATGTGGAAAGTGAACCTTTAAATATTTGCATTCAGAAACAGATGATTGACAGCTTGCTAGCAGTTAAATTATATAAGCAGCAGCATGACTCACAGCCTGTACTTAACTGCTCTAGTGCTGCATTTAAAAAGTGGGCATCAGAAGTGAGGGAAGAGTAGTCAAAATATGTTGCTTACTTTCTCCAATGTTCAAATTATTTAGATACTGATAGCATAGTAAATGAGGGAAAACGGGAGATCATGTTATACCTTAGCATGAACTCACTGAGCCCCTCCTTGCACTAGGCTTACCAGCTGCCAATCATGCCCTCAGACATGTTATAGGCCTTTATGCTGCCTGTCTACAATCTTAAAAATGTCTTGACAGTTTTATTAAGTCTGTTAAAATCTTCCACTTCACAATGGAGAAGAATACTTAAGTAGGAGGTTGTATTTATGGTGTCAGAGGAAGAATAAGATTTGAGTATTGTCAGGTTCTGTTATGAATAAACCCTGTCTCTGAGTCACAAGAGACCCAGTGTGTGGTGGGGTGCATTTTGTCTATGGCTCGGCACTAATACTCTTTTATGAAGCATTTATTACTGAAATGTATTTTTTAATACAAAATCTACTTTGTATCTCCTCATCATGCCTACAGTTTATCTAAAAGAGGAAGGCAATAATTGACATCTGTAGGAGACATTGTACATACCCTAAGCAGAGTTACCTCTCCAAGTTTTAGTTTGTTGTCACCTGCTTTCACACTTGTCCTCCCATAGAAACAAATATTTCTTCTTAGTGGAGGAGAATGAAATTGATTCAATGGAGTAAGTAGTTCAGAACTTAATAATCTCTAAATCTACTGAATTATCCTATAAATTTGAAGTAACTGAGTTTATTTGTTCTAGTAATAAGTACTATTTGCTTTCCTTTTAGATCAGTGCATTGTTACTCGGACATACCTCTTTCTTCACAAATTTTGGTTCTTCAGTGCGGCCTATTACTTTGGGAACTGGGCATTCATTGCAGTGAGTACTTTGATTATAACTATCACGGAATCAAGCTGGATACAGTATTTATCATTGAATTATTTGCATCACAACACTGCTATTTTATTTTACATATATTACCCTGTTGAATAGTACTAACTTATATATTTTAAATTTTCAGGTCTTTTTAATTGGATTAGTTGTTTCATGCTGCAAAGGCAAGAAATCTGTTATTGAAGGTGAAGTGGATGAAGATGATTCAGACATGAGTGATGATGAACTGTCTGTTTATTACCATTGATAGCTTTTTGCCTTCAAAATGTGAAAATGTAATTAAAAGCTATTTCAGAAGTCATACCTGTGAGGAATTGGCATCCAAATGAGCATCTTTGCACCTGTCAAAATAGAGGAAATAGGTGTACTCACTTAAAGGGGTAAAAAAAGAGTATCACTTTGAGTACCTGGAACAAATACTGAAGCTGGGTTTGAATAACATATAGAAAATACTGGTTTATGATTAAATGTATGCGTAACTTTCTGATGTATGATTTAACTGCTGTTACTACTTCATAATTTGTAATGGTTTTCTGTTCAGTCTTCTTAATTACTTTCATGTCTACCTTTTGGGATGACTTTATTTAAGCTCCAAATCAAAGCTAGCTAAAATCCTGTGTAACAGCTGGTGAAAACAGTGCTAGAAAGATTTGGATGAGGTTTACATTCTCAGAAGGATGTGACTTTTGTATTAGTTTTGCTGACATTTCTGGGATTCCTCCATGGAAGTATAGCTAACAGAAGATTGTCCTTAAATTATGTCAAAAACATCCACTTCTGTGGTCAGTTTCCTCTTATGAAGAATAAGTAATTTTCCTACTGTTATCCCCATTGAGTTACTGTGAGTATCCTCACATAACTGTGAGCTGGCTTTAACCCTGGTAAAGGATATCAGTAGTGTAAATGGCAATATTCAGCACTGTTGCAGTGTTTCAGTACAGTTCCGTTCTGAAATGGCCGGGTGCCTCACTTAGTTATAACCAATGGTGTAATTAAGATTAATTTTTAACTTATTTTTCTCTTTAATGCAAATTGTCAACTTTGAAGTTTTCTTCAAACATTTAATGTAAATGTTACCTACTTGTTTACAAGCCAATGTTTATAAAAATGCAGTTCATAAATATTGCTGCCCTTGTCGTGTCATTTTTGTAAAATGTTATCTTAGCTACATAGTTCCTGAGCTGTATTTCTAAGGCTGAGAAATGTCCTCAGATATTCTTTGGCAGACTAAAAGAAAATGTTTACAAGTAGTTTTTTAAAACTTCTAATGCTAGCTAAGTGAAATTGCAGTACCATGTGCTTGCATGGGCTATAATTTAGGTAGTATTTTTGTAAGCCTTATTGTTAAATATTATGCAAAATAATATTTAATATCATATCTTACATGTTTGACAACTCTTTAACAGATTCCCGTTCAGGTATGAAAACACAGCCTGCCTCTTCCTGCGTTATTTGAGAAGAGCAGGTTCTCAGGAACTTCAAAATTTTAGTTTAGTTCCAGTATTTCAAAGTTCAGTGTTTCAGGGAGTCCTAGATGAGTTACTTAGCTAATGCTTGAACAAAGGGAACTTACAGAAACAAGCAAAACTGAAGTCTTTTAGCAAGCCTCCTGTGCCAGCTGCTCCTGTAGTACACAAGCTGGCATGGAATCCTGGAAGAATGTTTTGTAGCAGGATGAGACAGGCTGGTTTTTAATAACTGAACAGGAATCTGTTAAAGAGATGTCAAACGTAAAATAATAATTAATATCATACCTTACATCATACTTAACAATAAGGCTTACAAAAAGACTACCTAAATTACATTACCACGTGCTTGCATAGGCTGCAAACACACAGTATGTTTAACTAGTAGCAGTCTGCTACTGATGAGACATTTCAAAGTACAGGAATGCATTCAAACACACTGATAGTGGGCACTGAAATGGGGACTAGACAATCTGAACTCTTTCACTAGAATTACCTGAACACTAAACATGATGACCAGGAAAACTCAGAAGGAATAATTTATAAGAAGTTCACATTGCTCAAATGGTGGAACTTGTATCCAGAAGATATCAGAAAGTTGGTGTTCCTTTTGAAAAACCTACATGAGCTAATTTAAATTAAGATAACTGTTGTTCTTGGGTTTTTTTAATATTTCATCTTTGGCTTTAATCAGTTATCACTTCCTGCTTTGGCTGTACATGTATACCTTTTGATTAATCTTTCTCTGTATAAGATTGAGCTGTGCTATCTATTCTGTCTTCATGAGGAAGAGACTGCTGCTTATCTAGGGAAGACTTGCAGGAAGATGTTGGTTTCATGGCATGTAGGTGCTTGCATGTTGCATGTAGAGTTAGGGGTTGCTGACTGAGGTTCTTGGGCAGTCCTTATATGTATGTTGCTATAGGTCCCTCCTCCTTCTCGACTCTTACCATCAGCCTGTCATATAAGCATTAAAACAAATGTTTCATAGAATGGTTTGGGTTGGAAGGGACCTTAAACTGATGAAGTTTTAGAAAATTTTATGTGCACTAATGTAATGAATGCATGCACCCAAGAATTCATCTCTGATCAACATTTCATGTGATGGAAACTTGACACTTTTAATTCCACTGACCCTTTAAATTAGGTATTTTTGAACTCACCAACTGGATTGGTGTAAAGTTAATGGAATGATAGTCTAGAGTTTTCAGGTTTTGGAGCAAATTTGAACTTTCCAGTCATGTATTCTGCATTACCTTGTAAGCAAACATCTAACATCCTCAAACAGATCTTCAGAGATCTCAGTTTTCTGGACTAAAATCACTTAAAGGCATCAGAATTTTCACTAATTTGATTGTATGAATGGTATTCCAAATCCATCTCTTTAGTGTGAGCTTTCAAAACTTAGATTGGTGCAGTGCTATTGTCAGACCTAACGTATGGTGTGGTTTTTTGTTAGTGTTCTTTTCTTGTTCAGGTTGTATTGTGTTGGTGTGTCATAAACATTCAGCAACTAGCGAGCCTTAAATCTCGCTGACATGTGAAACCTGTGGTCACTAGGAAAATGTTTAGTAGAATTCAGTAAAGCATGTGCCATATTGGTCCACATCTTGCTGTGTGTTTAACAGTGCCTGGCAGTTTATCTGGAGTTACAAATTGTAAATGCAATAAGGCCTGTAATAGTCTGGTTTGTTTCCTAGCCGAGAGCTGACAATGTGCTCCCAGTTCCTGCTGGTTGTCAGTTAAGAATGAAGAGCCTTTCCTGATAAGGAATGCAAAGAAACATCTGCTGCCATTTTGAATTTTCTTATTTCACTTGAGGAGATATTTCATGGGGGACTCTGACTTTCTCAGTGCAAGTTCCTGAATTTGGCACTGGCCTACAGCATTTTTTTAGAACATCACCTCCTTGAAGAAATCTTTCATGGTTTATCCTAAAATACTGACTTGAATTACTGGCATGCATAGTAGAGTTACTGGGTGAAGTGTTTAAGAAAACTAAGTGTAGAATGTAATTGTTTCCACTTAGGTAAGTAGATAGTCCAACCCATTAGGACACCTCTGAAAGTTAAAATAGGAAAGTGATGGATAGGAAATAAAGCAAAGAGGACTAAGCAAATGAAAAAGATTAATCCCTTCATAAAACAGTCACAATATGTTAAATACTCAAGCTGTAACACTTTTCAGCTTTTTAGGTTGAAAATCATTGATCACAGTAAATGTGTTCTCTTGTAGACTTCTGCAAAGTCAGCTTTCTTGTAGATAATGAAATGAAACTGAGAATCACTTTTTTCTGTAAATGCCTATTTTTGGCTATGCTCGAGAAGTAAAAGCCTTGTTTTGATTATAATGAGATCAATTTCTGTTAATAGTCTAAATTTTAAAACAAATTCTGCTTCTAATTTTTAGCTTGCCTATTCTGGATAATTAAATGTATCAGAAGTTCTAGTGTTCTTGACCAACTTCAGTGAGATGTGGTTGTTAGAGAAATTGTCTGGTAGTTGGACAAATTTTAACATCCTCCTCTTCAGAAAGATTGCGTGAGTGACAGCATTTTCAGTCAGTTTTATAGCTACAGAGAGGAGTATTTCTTTAAAATAAACGGACAATTTGAGCACATTAAACCAAACCATATTTATAGCATTGTTCCAGATTCACCTCTAGGAAGAGTGTGATATATTTAGGGAATCAGAATAATTTTTATTTCTGGAGGACTTGTCTTAGGTAAAACAAACGGGACTGCTAAGCTTCTTGATCCTCCTGTGTTTTCCACCCACTGTGATGTGGAGCTGATGAAGGTTGAGTTTTAATTCAGCTTGCTATAAACATTTCTGCTTTTTACTAAAGAGAAGATATGCACATTGTCTGTAAACACATGATTTAATCTATTTTGGAGAATTACATATATGTTTCTTGAATGTATGTGCATTTCTATGGGAATTCAAATGTCATGCTCAGAGGTGTAGATACTATGAGAACATTGACAGCAGATGCGAAGATGAACATGTGTAATTTTTTCTGCAATTCAAATCTGGACATGGGGCTTTTCACCAGAATGTATCAAGCTTCCTATGAGGAATTAAAATATAAATTGATTTAATAGGTTGTGCTGCCATTGATAAAGGGATTGTTTTTGCCTGAGGGACAAGATACCATCCAGAGGGATGTGGACAAGATTGAGAAGTGGGCCCCTGTGGACCTTGCGAAATTCAGTGAGGCCAAGTGTGGGATCCTGTAGCTGGATCAGGACAACCCCCAGTATCAATACAGGCTAAGGGAGGAAGGGATTGAGAGCAACTCTGCAGAGAGCTAGGGATGGTTGTGGTTGAAAAGCTGGAAATGAACTAGCACTGTGCACTCACAGGCTAGAAAGAAGGTCAGCTATAACCTGGGCCACATCGTAAGAAGCATAAGCAGTGGAGTGAGGGAGGTGATTCTGCACATCTAGTTTGCTTTAGTGAGACCCCCCCCTAAAGTGCTTGCATTGAACTTGAGCTCTCAGCACATGGAAGTCATCAGTGTGTTGGAGTGGGTCCTGGGGAGAGCCACAGACATGATAAGAGGGCTGGAGCACCTCTTCTATGAGGACAGGCTGGGAGAGTTGGGGTTGTTCAGCCTGGGGAAGAAAAGGCTCTGTGCACACCTTATTGCAGACTCTCAATACTTGAAGGGATAGCACAGGAAGGTTGGGGAGAGATGTTTAGTAGCACTTGTTGAAATAGGATAAAAGATACTGGCTTTAAACGGAAAATGAGTAGGTTTAGGCTAAATATTTTTTTAAAAAATATATTTATGATGAAGATGGTGAAACACCTAGAACAGGTTGTGCAGAAGCAGTAGATGACACATCCCTGGAAACATGCAAAGCCAAGTTGGATGTGGCTCTGAGAAACCTGAGTTGAAAATTAACCTGCTCCATTGCAGGGGGGCTGGACTAGGTGACCTTTAATGGTCCCTTCCATTCTATCATTCTCTCCATAGAATCATTGTCTTGATGAATTAGAGCTCAATAACTGTACTGCCCAACTTAGAAGTATATTTTTACGTAGGTAAGTATTTGATAGAAGCTGTGAAGTGGGGGGTGGAGGGAGAGGCAGGAAGGAAAGTGGGTTGAACTTCGATTCTTAGACCTGGCACTTACTCTTTTGCATTTGCATCAGAGATTGATGAAAAGTGGGCCTTCTTACTTCATGCAGACAGCTAATTGGCTGTAATACCTGCCCAGTACTGGTAGATCATATAACTATTTTCAATTTGAGTACAGTGAGTTTTGGGTTTTTTTTTTTTAAATCTAGAAAATAATTTTGGCCAATGTTTTCTTCTATTTGACTTGATGTGTTGCTGACTTCTAAACAACTTTGGACATCAAAGAGAAAAAAACAGAAGAACTGGCTTCTACAGATGATTGCTCTGTGGTGTGTCCACAAGCCTAGAGTGATGGTGGTGTGTCTGGCTGGTGACAAATTCTAATTTTGGAAACCTTAGAGGTATTCTAAGAGCTAGATTGGTCCTACAAGCTTGAAAAAAGCTGCATTGTCACAGAATCAAGGAGAATAGCACTCACTCATCCCTCCACCCTGCCATGTTACCCTGCTGAGCAAAGGATTTATCATGCTGTGGAATCTGTGCTACCCATGTGATGTGTATGGAACCAGCATTCGTGTGCAAGACTTGCTGAGCTGACAAATGGTGCCACCTCTACAGGGTGGTAGTAGAGATCCTATCCCACTAGCAGGAAGGCAGCTTGCTTTCACTGATGAAGCCTGTCTCATTTTTGCTTTAGAAGAAGCTTAAGGTCAGCAAGACAAGCTGGTATCCTTCTACATTGGGAGAAGGAGCTGTTTTAATGCCTTTCAGCTATTTCTACAGATCTAGGGTGCAACTGCAGAAGTCATGTGATGGTTCTGTCTCATCCTCCCAGCCATGTGTGCGCAGTCCCTGTTTTGACAGGCTTACTGGATGTGTTTTCACGGTTCCCAGTAAGGCTCCCAGGTCCCCTGCCAAAGACACAGTGACAAGTACGTCATTCAGACTTGGCAAATGTGCAGCTGAGCTGGATGAGCAATGTGGGGAAGGGCTGCTCTTCATGTTATGTGAATTCCTGTCTTAAGGGATGTACTGTAAATAGAAATATTTCTGTATTAGTTTTCTGTTTTAGGCTAGTGCCTGAACTAATCTTTGTAGCAGCCAGTCTGACTTGTCTGATACAATGGGGATATTTTGAACTGTAGAGCTCATCTCAAAAACACTAGCATATCACTCCTGATAGTGTTACTTTTAATCTTACTTCATCTCTTTCTGAAGGGCCTTATGTAGATTTATTTACCTATTCATCTTTAAACTAACCAGAGGACTCAACTCGCTGTTCTCTGATAATTCTTTAGGCTTTGTGACTTTTGGCTCTGTTTTTCAATTTTTTTTTTTTTCATGGATTTTCAGGTTCATCATTTAGTCCAATGGGCAAATGAGCTCCAAATTATTTTGTTGCAAGAAGGTTGCAGAATTCATCCTCAAGCAGTGTGGAAGTTGCAGTTAAGTAATCTGACTGCTTATCTGCATTCTAAGTCCTAATCTCAGGGATAAAAGAAACTACATGGTTTTGCTGTATCTAGTGCCCTGTTGTTGCTCTCTGATATGAATGTATTGTTTGGACTCTTTCCAAATCCATTCTCAGTGATTCTTATTCAGATTGTCAGCTCTTTAACTGCAAAGATTATGCTGCTAGTTGGCAGATGTACTTTATTTCACTTACATTTTATTACAGCTCATACAGCATCATTATTTTTTTTGGAATACACCAGTACTCACAGACTTGTAATGGCCCTGAGTGAGCAATTGCAGTTATAAAACTTTATGTATTGGACTTGACTATTAAATTGCATGCTAGCTGAGTGCTGTTCTGATTGTGCTTTGTAGTCACCTGCAGTACCTGACATCGATACAAAGAAGAAGAAAATTCTGATGTGATCCAGTGGCTGGTTTGGCAGAGTATCTTGGAAGCTGTTCAGCCCCAGCAAGTCATATCCAGTTTTTAACTATCCTTAAAAATCACGTGTTTGTTTGGTGATGTGTTAGTCTCTCTCAGGAGCTAGTAATGAGCCTCGTCCAACCGGACCTTGAATGTTTCCAGGAATGGGACATCTATCATCTTTCTGGTCACCACCGTCATTATTGAAAATGTCTTCCTTTTATCTAGTCTGAATCCTGCTCTCTTAGTTCAAAGAGTACTACCACAACAGGCATGAAAAAATTTGTGCTTATTTTTGTCTTTAGTGCCCTGTAAATACTGAAATGCCACAATGAGGTCTCCCTGGAGCCTCTCTAGGTTGAACTATGTCAGCTATCTCAGCTTGTCTTCCTAGCAGAGGTACTCCATCCCTCTGATCATTTTTGTTGCCCTCCTTTGGACTTACTCCAACAGATCCATGTCTTTCCAGAGCTGGACACAATACTCCAGGTCAAGTCTCACCAGCTCCCAAATCACTCCCCTTGCCCTGTTGGCCACACTTACTTTGATGCAGCCCATAATATGATTCATCTTCTGAACTATGAGTGCATATTGCTAATTCACGGACAGCTTTTCATCAACCAGTACCCACAAGTGTTTCTCAGCAGGACTTCCCTCAATCCCTTCATCTCCCAGCCTGTATCGATACTGAGGGCTGTCCTGGCGCAAGTGCAGAACCCTGTACTTGGTGTTTTTGAACCTCATGGGATTCACATGAGTCTACTTCACAAGGCTGTGCAAACATTTAGTTCTTAGTTATAAGCAAGGCTCTTCTGCAGCAATGATGTCCCTGGGATGAAAACTGGTGCCTCAAAGCAATAAAATACTTTTTTTTTTTTCTATAGCCTTTCTGATCCCTGAGATGGCAATGTTAAGTGTAATTGTCACAGTGTGGGCATTTCTGTAATATTAATGTCTTGTTTGATGTAACATATGAAGTTTAGTTAATGTATTTTGCATTTAAGCATACTTCATGTTATCTGAAGTTTAAGTTATAAAAAACAGAGCAAGTGTTCTTATTCTTGAATTAATTTCATTTATAACACAAACCCATCCATCTGTAGAAGTGAAAGAGTGCCCATTTTAATTAAGAACAATCATATTTTCTCTTAGATAAAGAAGGACTAGGATGAGGATGAAAATGAGTTGTTCTGAACTGCTTTAACAGCTTGCTGACAAAAAGGGACCTTCTCCCCAGTCAGTGTTTCCTTAATCTTTTTGTGAGCTGATCCCATTTGCTACTGTAACACCAAAAGTAAACAAACTAGGAGATGCAAAGGAATGAAAACTGCATGATTGTGATGGGGGGACTAAGCTGGGGAAGGATCATGAGTCCACTTCTCTTGCCAGCCAGCAGGTTGATCATAGGATTGCATTGGAAGTCTCTGGAACAAAGACTTTGTTCTAAGTCTTTGGAAGGCTCCAAGAAGGTGTTGGTAAAAATTAGATGTGCTAGTTGAGGTAGGTGGTCCCTGCCAGGGCTGCAGACTCAGATATGGTGGTGGGTCTGATGCTCTTTTGGTTGCTCTCAGACACCCATTTGGCAAACTGAAACCATTCTGATTAGTCTTAGGTCACTGTGAAGTTGTTTCCTAGGGTGGTCTGGTCACCAAGGGTTCCTTTTCTCATCTCTTCTTTCTTTCTGCCTTTAGCTCTTACTGTATCCTAAGATTATTTAATCTCCACTCCCGAACTGGCACACTCTGCAGCCTTTTTGATAATGTGGTTTTTTACATAAAGCATACCAGAAATCTAAATTATGTTCACTAATATGTAATGGAGCTGGGCATTACTAGAGTATCCAAAGGGCAACAAGCTTCTACAGAGTGGGAAATAGCTGTCAGCCACAGGAAGAGAAGCCAAGCTTTTGACAGGCTGCCATAAAAGAGTTCTTAGACTGTGCTGATGCATTGTAGTGCACATGTGGTTCTTGTGGCTCCATCAGTTACGGATCAGATAGAGATGAGGTGGCTCATCATCACCTGCTTGTTCCTTAGCAAATAAGTGCATTTGCACTGCTTGAGAAGGTTGGTATACAGCTAGCTATGGAGTAAGCTGGGGGAATTTAATGCCCCAAAGGAGAACCCAGAATCATTTCTGAGACAGAAGGAAAGGGCCCTTATTATAGTAAAAGGTAATCCTATAAAATTCAATAAGAAAGCAGGGAGGAAGTCTGTGGTTCTCAATCTGTGTAACTAGGAGTGTCTGTCAGAGGATTTGCTACAATTTTATCAGTTTTCATTGAAAGAGTTATGTCACTGACTCCTGTGGGCTCATGACTGAAAGATTTAATCCAAAATGGTAAGAAGAAACAGAAATAGAAAAATGTTTTCTAAGAAATAGAAAAATGTGGCTTACAATAGTTTACTTAAAGATGGGATAAGCTTGTTGAAGTTTATCTCATGACATCCCTCCCTGCTTCTGACCATGAACACCCCCCACACTGCTCACCAAAAAGAAAAAGACTGATGAGATGTCAGAGTCTTTTGGTAATTTGGGGCTGTTTGCTGGCATGCTAGGACACTGATAAAAAGGAGAAAATCTAGTGTTTCTTTTACTTGAGCTGAAAGCAGTTGTCAGAGATGTCTAGCACAGTCATCTTTCAAGAAAAATAGTTGAATAATTGGTAAGCGTGTGGAAGCTTACCAGCATATAAGTAATAATTGATATAGATTTACTGAAATCAATGTCCTACTCTGAGAAAGTGGTGCATATTGTGGGCTGAAAAGAAAGTTCTGGCTTTAGAAAGCATTTTGATAGTTCTGCTGGCATTCATATAACTGATCTCAGGAAATGTACTAGTGAGTAAATGCAAAAGTGATTCAAACTGCGCTCAAGTTGTTACCTGATCATTAATAAAATAGAAAAAATGTGCTAAATTGGATTTTGCTATCTGTTCTGGATTTAGTGTTATATAATAGTGACATTATGAACTTACCTGGGTGATGGAATAAAGGGTAGATTTAATGAACTGCAAAGAGTTTAAGTCTGGACAAATGTAAGCACTGTAGAGTAAAACAATAAAACTTAAAATATTTTGACAAATGACAGGAATAATATATGTTATCGGACACAAAACCAAAACAAAGAACAAGTGGCTACCCGTTCTAGTTTAGAAAAGGCTCTGTAAATCATGAGCTGAAGAAGTGCAGCTTGTGGCTACTGTATTCATCCCTTAACAGATTGATAGGAACACATAAAAGTTACTTGCAAGAGCTGTGAAATCATTGTTCTCCTCAAGAATCTTAAGGCCTGGACTGGAATACTTACTTAGTACAGCATTTTAGAAGGACATAAGCAAACAGGACAAAATTCTGAGTAGGATAACAGAAATTATTAGGTGTCAAAATATGCCTCACAGAGACAGGCTGGATGAAATTCTGGAAATTGAAGAAGATCAAACATAGGGCAAATGTGTAGTGATGATTTCCAAAACCTCAAAAGTCTGTATTGTGCTTTTTTCCACAACCGAGGTTTAGACACTAACTTGATACTAGGTTGAGCATGTCAGAAGTTTTTGATAAATATTAAATATATACATATAAAAAAGTCCACTTATTCCTCTCATCTGCATGATTTTATGCTCTAAAGCAGTCCCTGCACCATGATGGAGTGCTTGCTTTTTTAGTTCTGATGCACCTCCCCTTGTTTTACCAGCTTGGACTCGATGCCAGTCCAATGTACACACAGGGTAATTTGGTTGGTTTACAGTCTAGGCTGAGGTTACTTTAACTTCATCCACTTCTTAGAGAGAAGTAATAGTAATTGGATAAAGAGATATGCAGTCATTGAATTGGGTTTGACAGTAGGTGAAGTCTTCACCTGGAAGATTTTGGTTTTGATTTCTTTTCAGTTCAGCTCAGATTATACCCTTGTCCTCAGGTATCTCAGTTGTGTGTTCTATCTTTCAGACTGGTTGGATCCTAAGCCAAAGTTTCAGCTTCTGTTTTCTGAGGTTATTCTACTCTATTAAAACAAATATTTACTAAGGATGTGTTTACACCTGCCTTTTTGGGAGTGTGCTGGCCATTTAGTGAATATCGTTGTTTCTAGCTCAGCTGTAGTGGGTTGACCATGACCAGCAACTGGAGCACCTACTCATTTGCTCTTTCTTCCTTTCACCCTGTAATAGGATGGTGGAGAGAATCAGAAGAATGAAACCAAGAAATCTTGTGTCTTGAGATAGACAGTTAAGTAGGTGAAATAAATGTGTGCACCCAAGCAAAGCAAAATAAGGAATAAAATCATTACTTACCATTAGCAGGCAGATGTTCAGCTGCTTCCTGGAAAAGGCGACCTTCATCATGAGTTGTAGTTCCTTGGGAATACAAATGCCATTGTTGTGAATGTCCTTCCTGTCTCCTCCCCAAGCTTTACTGTTAAGCACAAAATCTTATGGATGTCCCTATGGTTAGTTGAGATCATCTGGCTGACTGTCCCCTTCCAGGTTCTTTCCCACCCTCTGCCTATTCACTGGAGAACAGCATGAGAAAGAGCTTGATACAATGCTCTGTAGCAGCCAAAGCTTTGGATGTTATAAATGCTGTTTTAGCCACAAATCCAAAGCACAGGACCACACTGGCTGCTATTAAGATAGTTAACTCCATCCCAGACAGATTCAGTACATTAATGAGTACTTCAGCAGATTTTTTTATTCCTTCATAGTTGCAACCTCTGTCATGTCTTTGCCTGTGAGTATTACCCAGCTGTGCCCATTTCTGTCAATGTTTTATGTGGAGACTGTGGGTGTTTTGTAAGAGGCTGAAGATTTCTCTAAGTGCTTAATTACCTAAAAATTTTATATGTTATCATCCTTGAAAAAAAAAGTGAAATGCTGAAGTGTCAGGAAAAAAATGAGCAGCGTTTTCTATTGCTTAAGTATCAGGATTTAAATCTCTACACTGCAGCATTAAGAATTTTACTAGCTTGTAAAGAAGCAGAGGAAGGTCCTCCTCCTTTCGTTGCAGCTTCCAGCACTCTCATTTCAGGGCATCATATGGTGAGGGCCAGAGTCAACACTGCAGAAACTAAATACCAAAAAAATGGAACCTTTTTTTCTCTGGAAGCCTGACAATTTAACTTCCGAGTTGCTGAAGGCAAGTAGTTGTCTGACTTTTGCTGCTGTGAATGTAGATTCTACTGCTCATTTCAAACCTGTAGTTTATACACAGCAGTTTGAGTTCTGTTCTTTGGGGCTTTTGAAGGATTTATGGGGTATGGCTAATAACATTCTCATTAAATCTTCTTTTTCATTTCATGAATCATATAATCATAGGGTTAGAAGGGACCTTCAAAGGTCATCTAGACTAAATGCCCCTTCAAAGATTCACTCTGAAGGCTAGTATTATTTGATTTGTCTGAATGGGTGTTACAGCTAAAATTTTTGCATTGTTAGGATAAACACATTATACTGAAAAACTATCAAACATGCTCAATTCCTGTTGCCATAGGAATTTATGAGCCACAGAAGACCATTTTGTAGTTTTTGAAAACCATCCTTTTCTTCTTGGAATCCAGTTTTGTTGAAGCAGGTGTAACAGGGCAGTGTTTTGATTCCAGAAAATAGTGAGTGCAGGATTGGGACAAACAGGCTGTCCTCATTTCTCTTAAAAAGTGGTAGCAACAATACAAAACTTGCTTTTGTTTCTACTGAATATCAGTNGTGTTTTACCACCCTTACTGTAAAGAATTTCTTTCTTATATCTAGCCTGAATCTATCCCCTTCCAATTTACATCTATTATTCCTAGTCCTGCCATCACATATCCAATAAAAAAGTCCTAACTCTGCCTTTCTGTAGGGCTCCCTTCAGGTCCTATGAGGTCCTCTGTGAGCCTTCTCTTCTCCAGGCTGAACAACCCCTACTCCTTCAGCCTGTCCTCATAAGGGAGGTGCTCCAGCCCTTTGAACCGCTCCAACAGCTAAATGTCCTTCTTGTGTTGAGGGCTCCAGAACTGGACACAATACTCCAGCTGGGGCCTCGCCAAAACCAAGTAGAGGGGCAAAACAACTCTCTTGTCCTGCTGGCCCCACTTCTCTTGATGCAGCCCAAGATTTGTTTGGCCATTTTTTCCTCAAGTCTCTAGTCTGATTCAAAGGTTCATAATGATCTTAAAATGTCTCGCAGCATTATCCAACACAGAGCTTATGCAGGAGTATGAAAATGAAATGCAATTCCCATCAGGTTTTCCTGCGCAAGTTTCTAGATGGAAAAGTGAACAACTCCTAGAACTCAGGAAAAAGATGTGCTTGAGCTCATGTGTGTATATAATGGGTTTTGGATGGGACTTTCAAAGTAGCAAGGCTGTGGAACAATTGTATTTCATACTGTATTTCAAATCAGATTGTGAAGGGATGTTGTATATCACAAGGCAACAAATCATCAGAAGATCTGGAATTTAACTGTACAGATGGAAAATAGCAATGGATAAAAAGCTTCAGTCTTGAAAACAAGACAAAAATCCAGTATTTCAAAAAAAGAATACAGAAATATTTGAAATAAGCAGTAATGATTGAAGTGGCCACATGGATGAAGATAATTAAGGGACTCGACCTTCATACAAGGAGGGGCTGAGAGAGCTGGCAATATTCAGCCTGGAGAAGGAAAGGCTTGGAGCCATCTCATCAGTGTCTGGAAATATCTGACAGGAGGGTGCCAAGACAACAGAGACAGGCTTTATTCAGTGATTATCACTGACAAGACCAGAGGCAATGATGTGGTTTTATCCCAAGTGCTAGTTCACTTCTCGTCCTGCCCCCACACATCATGGGGTTTGAAAAAAATAAGGGAAAATCCTGGAAGGAAATAAAGATAATTTAGTGAGTAAAGTAAAAGTCACACACGTTCTTTGTCAGTTCTCCCCTTGGGCTTGCTTTGCCATTTAGTCAGTCTCATGTTTCATCCTCTACTTGAGATAAATGGCTTCTTTAGGTCCTAATGTCTTCATGCTCAGTGCCAGTCCTTGCTTAGTGTCCTTGGTGAAATAAGCAAGGAATCCTTGGCTAATTGCCAGGTGCTTCTGACAAGTGCCTTCATGCTTCCATATGTTTGTGTATACGTAGGCACATATAGAATTCTATATGTTACATAACAGCTATATGTTAGCTGTTACAAACATGTGCTGACTTAAATGTCCCTTCAGCCTTCCTGTCCTTGTCTTGTTCTAACTTTATACTCTTCACCTGTAACCAGATTTACTTGATAGTTGGCTATAAGTGCTAGGAATGAGAGTCCTCTCTTTTAATGGCTTTGTGAAATGTCAGCAATAATGGAATCCAATCATGATCTACATCTCTCAGGATTCTTGCAGCACAGACAAATGGTTTCTCACTGGTATTGCTCAGTTCTACTGGGCAGGGACTTTAAGTATTTTCAAGTAGCACTTAAGCCAAAGCCCACTTGTATTTGCTCACTATTAAGTAAATGACACACTTGTTATTTAAACCTATTTCTTCTGCCTTGTTCAAATTCTTCATTGGTATAGCTTATCATAAGCTTTAGATTAAAGTTTTAATGATACAATTGGGTTTCCAAGGTGTTCAGTGGAAGTGATACAAATGCTCTGCAAAATCTGTGTAGCAGTTCCTTGGAAGCTATAAGTGAGAGAACTGTTGTCATGCTGAGGAATTCTGCCTGGACACTGATCCTAATATTTGTTACCTATTTTTTCTAAAAATTCGAGAAATTCCTTTGCTCTTTTTTTCCTTGAAGTTTTTTTTTGGAAGTTCATGAATTAGAACACAGTATTCTCTATCTTAAATGACTGACATCACTTCACTATATCTGAGCAAATAACCTATATAAAATAAAAATCTTTTACTTTTCAATATTGTCCAGTTTAGAGAATCTGTCGATATTAAGGTTATTCAAGATTACAGGCTCTGTCTGTAGATTTGCATAATCCTTCTCTGAAGTCCTGATTAAGAAATAAATTTAATAATCTGAGGCCAGCAATCAAAATTGAGATAATAGCAGCATGAGAATTGTATATTTAGTAAACTAGTTATTTAGGGAGACAGTTGCTTATTCTTCTGATGTTTCAATATCTGGGAAGAAGATGCTTGTAAATTCTAATTTGGTACTCAGCTGCCTGGCTTAGATTTTGTGACAGAGATTAATGTTCAGCATGAAAGGTGAAATATTGTCTTGTTCAGAGAAAAAATAAGTCTTCCATTTTGAAGTTCATTTCTCAAAATCTGAACTGACTCCTACCCTTTTTTTTCTTGGGACCACCGAGAATGTTGCTTGTTTGGTTTTTTCTGAGGAGCGAAAGAATCTCTGTATTATTCTCCTATACAAAATATTTTTAATACTGGAGAAATCTCAACATTGTTCAAAGCTACTGATTATAAGAGCTGTAAAATTTGGAAGTTTATGTCCTGGTTGGTACTTCTACATATACTCACCCCAGCAAGCAACACAAGAGGCTGACACAACCTATAATGTTTCAGTTGTAGTGCATGAAGTAACAGCTGAAAGAATCATAGTGGCATCTAAACCACAAGTCAATATAGTTTGGTCTCTTTATGTTACTATTTCCTAATAATGATGTCTGCTTGTTTGTTTGTTTGTTTTGGGGGTGTGTGTGTGTGTGTTTTGTTTTTTATTTTCTTTTTAAGTGACTCGGTATATGCAGAACCTACCAAGTCCTCTAATACTTCCAGAAATAACGAGGTATTTTGTACTTTCAGAAATTACATTTTTAAAATTGGGTATATACAGGGAGCTGGACTTCTTAAAATAAATAAAATTTAAGAAAACTTAGACAAGATAACCTCTCCAGAGAGCTAGACTATTATTTATTGGCTGGACTAAATGTCTAGAGTTGCAGATGGTCCTTGTTTGCAAGTAAAAAGGGTAACTTCTGCCCAGAGAAGGGAGATGCCTCATATGTAGCAAACATTCCTTATGCTAGTTTTTGCATTCAGTTATTTTAAAAATGTGGGGTTTTGCTTTTCAACAAGGGTACCAAAGGCCATTATAAATGAATTGGAAACTTTCTAAAATTATCTGGACTAGAATTTGCAGCTCAGGAGCTCCACTGAATAATTTTTAACAGCTAGTTTTATCAGTACTTTTCTGAATTGGCAGTAATTCAACTCATCGACTCATGGTCTCAGAAAGTGCTAAGGATGATTTGTCTAATGGCCTTGCACAGTGCTCCAAAGCAGAGTAAATCACAACACGTAAGACTTGGATGTGTGACCAATTTATTTTGTTCATTGGTTCAGCAAGTAATAAGAGTGAAAATTCAAGCCCCAGCATGCAACACGGGCTCTTCTGAGAAAAAGAGATACCACCACCACTATAAGCACCTGCAAACTTCATGTTTTTTTCTGTTTTTCTCCTAATCTCACCAGCATAAAATATTGTATTAACTGCACTACTATACATTTTAATTTTACCTAAGAGTGGAGAGATTTCACTTTATATTTTGACAAGTTCCTCACAGAGCAAGTCTTCCTCTGTGTCCACAAAAAGAAAGATCAAAGTAGTGTCTAGTTCTTTTCTGCAAGGCTCCTTCCTCATGTCTCTTCGTGGGGGTGTTTGTTCCAGCCAAGTTAATTAGACATTCCAAACATGGATGCTCTGAGTTCATGAGACATCATTTAACCTCTTCCTTTTACAGCAGCTGAGAACAGAATCTGCCTGATGACCATCTCTTTTTCTCTTACCTGATACTTGCTGAGACTTGAAGTTTCCTTTCCAGACACAACTCTTTAGATTTCTAGGGAGAAGAGCAACTTCAGGTTGTGTTTTCTTCATTTTCATCATAAAACCCTATAGCATCGGAATACCAGATAGCTGCATTGGGAATGCACATTCTTGTTTTCTCTGTTCTTCAGCCAGGAAAATGTAAATTCTTAATGGCAGTTGTTTATTCAGTGAGTAAGCTGAATTTGAGGCTGGCTTCTGACCATTTATTAATGCCATCATTTCCTGCTAATGAGTAGACATTTTCCATGTGAATAGTTTTGAACAGAGGTAAAGAATAGGATGTTTGCTATGTTTCACCTCTCAAGAGACCTGGTTCTTGACTATTGATGGTGATATTTCACAGAGGGATTTCTCACTGTAAAATTGATACTGAGCAGGACTGACTTCTTGCGAAACTTCCTTTTCAAATATGTGAAGGCCTTTTCACGATTTACTGTCCTTCAGCTTCACCAGCCCAGTAGTCATTTCGCATAACCAACAGTTAGTTACTCAGTCTCATATCAGACTTCATTTAATTTGCATAATAGTACCATAGATGCTTCCATTTGCTCAGGATTCTGATCTTGTAAAACCAAGTTACTTCACCTACTTCACTGACTCCTTGTCATACAGCTCCTTGTCACACCTAGAGTGATTCTTACGCTGGACAGCCTCTCTCAACCCTACATTTTAGTTGTGCACTGAAGAAAGTGGAGTGTTTCCCTTTCCTGTGTTGCTTTACCCTTATCCGGGGAAGTGTGGCTGCAGTGTCGGAATTCTTTCAAGTCTTCATTTTCTTGATGTTAAATATACCTTAGCAACTCTGTCTTCTCAAATCTTTATTGCCATTTGCACTTTTGAAAATAAATCTTAGAACTTGCTTTGAGATTCTTCTTAGAAGACCAAACTGAACCTCTGAAATGCTGCACTAAAATAACTTGCTCTTGTATTCTGTGATTATGCTGGCATATTTTCATGGCTAGTATGGATTTCAATTATGGCAGCACATTCTGTTTAGAGGATTTTGAATTCTTAACATGCTTCACTTTACATTTCTGTCATCAAAATCAGAAATAATGAAAACCAGAGAAAATTCTTTTCCATTCAAGAGCTCAGAACATCTCCTTCAAGATGTTTCCTTAACCCTCACCCACTTGCACTTCACCTGGAGCAATCACCTGTAAAAGAATGAGTGAAATGTGAAAATTCATTCCATAGAGCTCTCAAGGATGACTTTTATACTGATGAAACAGAAATCTATTTGCTGTCTCTAGCAAACATTCAAGAGGTAAATCCTCTTGAATCTAGATAACTTGTTGTGTGAATACATCAAAAAGAAGTATTCATGTGTTCCTCTAAGTGTCTCGGCAATAACATTTAGCTCCTGTTAATCTTCACAGAATATCCATTGGACTCTCAGTCACTGATGTTGACACTGCAACTAAATTTTACTTATCACTACCTAAATTCTGCTAGCTTCTTCATCTAGTTTCTGCCTTACACAAAAGTACTGGAAAACTGAGAACACAGACCTTGGCTTTTGGGAGAGAGGGGTTCTGATACAAATTCAAATGTTGTCTAACATCATTAAGCATATGTCTTCCTGCCCCTTCCTCTTTCAGGGACCACTGATTTAAGAATCAGGTTATATGGTGTTTTTCTGGTAGTCCTGAAATTCTGTTGTTTTATAATAAATCTGCCTTGTACACACTACTGAAATATTAATTGAGTGAAAGACAGAAAGCAGAACAGACTGGGGCTGTACAGGCCAGTGGTTAGGGCACCCACTAGGGAAGCAAAACACCATCATCTTGTTTCATGCTCCAATGAATACTTAATATGAAATACTGAAATATTCATTGGTAAGTGGAAGTGGTATCTGACCACATAAGAATTAACATCTTAGGTTGCATTAAGTTAAAATGAAGGCAGTCCTACAATAAGCCTGAGGAAAAAAGGTACAACATTTGACATGATGTATAGTTAGGTGGCTGTTAGGAAGTATTGAAAGGAAAACTAGCCAACAGTGTGATTGAAAAATAGCCTTCTCTAGTTTTGTTCAGAATTTATCCTAAGACATATTTCTTATAATGTAAGATATATAACTTTAATTCTATTAGAGCTGGTGAGTTTTCATTCATAACAGCTTGGTCAGTATCAGAAAAAAAAAAGGAGACTGCAAATCAAATAACATGTAGCAAATAAGAGTATATAAGTGTGCCACAAAGTGATGTGCCAATGAACTAATTTATTTGGGGAGTAAATTATACTGCATGTTACTATTGTCGTGCATAAAGGACAGCACAGTGGACCATGTATTGCAGTGAAGCAGAGAAGTCCAGGCTTTCTTTGTGTAGCTGAGTTCAAACCAGCTCCTTAAAATAAAGAAGATATTCAGTTACTAGGAAGATGCAAGTGGTAGAAGAAGTGGTAGGTGGATGGACATGCCACAGAGACTGCCACCGAAATTGCCATGAGATGGAGGCTTTTGTTGGTA
>VZTY01011863.1:15198-28816 GCA_013400935.1 Turnix velox | reverse complement strand
GGGGCAAAATTACTTCTGTTGACCTTCTGGTCACACTTCCCTTGATGCAACCCAGGATTGGGTTGGCTTCTGGGCTGCAAACACACACTGCTGCCTCATGTTGAGTTGGTCAATCACAACATCAGGCTTTGTTTGTAAGTGAACAGCCTTAGATGGCTGTGGAATTAGATTTTATAAACAACATAAATCAGTATGTCCTCCTGCCTTAACAAGCATAATCTGGCTTTGACTGAGATTCATAGAATCATAGAATAGTTTGGGTTGGAAGGGACCTTAAAGATCATCGAGTTCCAACCCCCCTGCCATAGGCAGGGACACCTCCCACTACATCAGGCTGCCCAGTGCCCTGTCCAGCCTGGTTTTGAACACCTCCAGAGAGGGGGCATCCACAACCTCTCTGGGCAACCTGTTCCAGTGTTTCACCACCCTCACTGTAAAGAATTTCTTATGTCAAGTCTAAATCTACCCCCTTCCAATTTACATCCATTGTTTCTAGTTTGTTCTGCTGTTGTCTGTCTCAAAACCTTACTTAGAAAAAATTCCATTTACTGCACTTGGAGCGTTCACAGAAGTCTCCCTCATTTCAACTAAGTGGACCAGAACCAGGCCTTTAATTAGTTATTCAGCAAGCAGTTTTTCAGAGAGAAGTGATGGACACTTTAATTATAAATTATAGCAACAGGGACTTCGTATCTCCCAAAGTTCTTGCTCATCCTAGAAGCACTGTGCTCAAATCAGCATCATCAGCCTCATTAGGATTGACAACTGCAGCTTGAATTATGTGATAATGTCAAGAGGAAGAGTTATCTGCTCCTTCATGATGCTACCTCTACAAGTTGCTTTTCAAAATGCTTTTGGATTAACAAAGTGATGTCTCAGAGAGGAGCACATCTCATCAGCCTTGATGCAGAGATCACAAAGCACATTTGTGAGCAGGTATTTAATTTTAAGAATTGACATCACATTCAAAAAAGGTAAAAAAACTTCAGTAGGAAGACCTAAGAAAAAAAAAATCAAAAAAAAAATCTCCCTTTTGGTCTTGCTCCATGAAAGATACTGGGTGCTACTCTGGAGATCATCCTGGTACTCCTCCCTCACAACATCCCTCAATCTATAAAACACAAAAGCATTAGAAACTCTCTTTGAATACCACCTAATAAAATGTTTAACCAACTGAGTGATCATTTCTCTGCTATTTCAGGTCTGACCAATCAGAAAAAACTGAAAAGCTTTGATTAGGTTTTTCCACACTCTACCTCTGCAGTGTGATAAATTATTTACTCTGGGTGATAAATGAATATACTTCTTCATTATGTATGGCATTCATCAGCTGGGAGAAAGCTTTTGGAATAAATGGAAAGTGATTTCATACCGTATTTGAAAACTCATGCAGCTAAGGCACAAGTGAAAGCCACATTCAATACTTCTAAAAAAAATACAAAAAAAGTTCTTTGCTTTACATTACATCTGCCCAAGATTATTATCTATATTAAAACCATTTCAGAACTCTGCTTGAAATCATCTTTTAGGGAATGCTCATAGGTAGGATGAAAAAGATGTCTGAAAATCAACAAAGAAAGGACTAAGAAAAAAAGATTTATAGATGGTAACACAACATTTGGTCAGAAGCAACTTCACCTTCTAGTGGTTACTTATTAAAGATGGCAATTAGAGCAGTGAGAATATTCTAATGAGGGGTACAAACTCACTAGCAGGCAGTGTTTTCTGGATGTGTTTCTATTCCCAATTTCCTCCCACAAACACAAGCTCAACATTACTCTTCCAGCTGCTCAACAGCTGGACTTCTTTCAGGAACTTATTAATATATTTCATTGAATATTTTCCAATTACAAAACATACCTAAAACTCCTCAGAAAAATGAAATTCTGTATTACAAACCCAAGCAAGAAGTACAATTTATCCTTTGCTTATCAAGAAAAAGTCATTCAAGATTCCCAGCCCAGCAGATTCTCTATCTATATGGAATGGTACTTGTCACACAGACTCCTTTCCTAAATAAATCAAGTCCACATTAAGCCATTGATTATCCCCAGAGACAGAGCACCCCCTGACAGGCACTCAGAATCCCTCAGTAATTCAGTGAGATGTTGTTTTTTTTCCATCTTTCTGTTTTTATTTCTGGTTTGGAAATAATTGAAGCCACTCTCTCGAGGTGCCAGTTAAAATATCCTTAACTACTAACAGATTCTCTACACAAACTTCATGGAAGGAAATAGACACATCTCTGCTTCTGTATTTTATAAAATCAGCACACATCACTTTTTGTAGATAAGAACAACTTGATGGGCAATGTAATTGCCTGGTAGAGTTCAAATAGAGAAATATTTACCCAAATAACTCTTCTTTAGCATATTAAGTAGAACTTAGAACACAGAAAATGAATGGTGTTGACATTAGTGCAAGTAGTTTTATGGAGATATTTGAATTTGTAACTGAAAAACTTCCAAATCTTTGAAGTTGCCTCATTACACAGAAAGATTTAGTGACAAGTCTCGTGGAGAATGATTTTATTTTGAGGAGACAACTTGTATGTATTGTAATGAAATTATGGCATATGTGAAGTTAGCATAAAATTGGCAGTCAAAGCTCTCCTGCTGATGGATCAACACCTTACTCAGTCTGTTGGGGTCAACCAACCAAACCCAACAAGTTTTAATCCCACAGAGGGAAGAAAAATGTATTACAGGTGCCAGTCCACCTCCTTAAAACTTCAAAACATGCAGTGAAGCTTCCATCCTTCATCTATTCTGACTTTGCTCTCTCTTTTCAGTGGCAGAAAGCTCTGTAAGAGCTAATGTTGAAGAAGAAGACACTTGTAAGAGTAAAAGAACCACCCAAAAGAAAAAAAACCAAATTATTTCCTCATCATCTACATTACTGGCAGGTGGACTTCCACTGGAGCAATTATTTCACTAAACAACCAAGAAAACTGAGTTATTTTTAATGCATTGCCTCCAAGAAGATGGGATACTTCAAAATATGTTACACAGCAGCAAGGAAGGGTGGATTTCTACTGTTCTGTGTCCATTTTATGACTTTCCCAACACACAAAGCAGCTCTGGTTGACACAAATATGTTCCAATTGTGCTGTGTGCTAACACACAGACATCCAAAAGGTGTTATTTCATGGTTACTTGTGGCCAGAAATTAGAATATCCAGTACATTTTAATTTGCTGTATTTCCTGCAGCTTCTGCAAGAAGGAACAGAGACATTATTAGAGACAAGGGAGCTCCTAAGAATTGTGTCAATATTTGCACTCAGGTTAACACCACCAAGAAGATTAAATCCTTCCTAGCAGTTCAGCTCTGCAAATGCCAGACTTTCCTACACTGAGGTATATAAAGTGTTTAAATCCAAGCAAATAAATGCAAGCTACATGAAAGACAATTATGCTTGGAAGAGAACAGCACTCATGAAAGGGCCTGACATATTGGAGGTGACAGCTTCCATCTCCTCTCAATACTTCAAAAGAAACAGGCAGTTGCATGGAAAGTCACCCATACTCTGCCACCATCTGCCAAATCTAACAAAAAAGAAAACTCTGAGTGTAGGAATATTGTAAAATAATAATTCCAACAGGTAGCACTGATCTCACACACTTGCTGCCTGAAAATACAGAGAGGTTTCGTGCTTGATTCCACCTTCAAAAATCATGGCAGCTGAAGGTGATAATCAGCAAAGTCATTATGTCCCATTTAAGATCATTTTGTAGGATAGAATTAAGTCTCTGACAAGCAGCTCCTGTGAAATTTGAGGAATACATTTGCTTCTCTTGAATTCCTAATCATAAATCAACCCCAACTTGCTGTGTTTCTCATAATTCTCTTCTGAATTCAGGGGAAAGAAAAGCAGCCCAGCTCATACTGTGCTGCCCAATTCTTCTCCTCACATCCACACAAAAAAAGGAGTAGAATGGGTCATTCTGATCTTACTCATTCTTATTTCAAAGAAAATAAATACTGAGGAATAAATCCTTTATAGGGAAGGAAAGGGAGGATCTCTCCTCCAGGAGCCAAACCACCTTCCTCCTGTGTGACCTTCACTTCACAGCATCCCAACTCCCAACACTGCAGCTTCTCCTCAGCTTCTGCAAGGAGAAATTATCAAAACCTATGGAATAATGGTGGTACAACATAAACAGCAGGGAAGGAAATAATATTCCTTGGTGATTTTCTGCAGGAAGGAGAAATCTTGCATTGTCCACCTTGCTCATTCATTCAGCATTTTCCTCTCCAGAGCAAAATGTTGGGGTCAATTCACCAAAAACCCAGCAAGTTTTACTCCTGCAGAGGGCAGGAAGATGCTGCCTCCATTGTATTACAGAACCTACTGCAGCTGGCAGCCCATTTTCACAGCAAAAAAGGTGGACATTTTTCAAAACGGATGAAGCTACCTTAATTAAACATGCATTAAACACTGGTTATAAGGAAAATGAGGGTATCCTCATTTCCTTTTTAAAATTTAACCTCTAAAGGATTAATATTTCAAGTAACAAATCAAAGCTTGGCATCTCCCATCCACTTTCCTTCTGGGTATGTTCCTCTCTAGCAATATGACATAAAGGCTTGTAATTTGGAGCAGAGAAGAGGGGGAGGAAAGCATCTGAATGATCTCTGAGGCTGGTTGGTGGATATGAGCTAAACCCTACACCTGCCAAGGCCAGCAGAGCTATGTTAGATGTCTACCTTTAGCATTTCAGCTTCAAGACTTTTACCCTTCTTCTTCTTTTGTTCCTGATGTGCACAAATGCCAGGTGGGGGGACTGGAGAAGACAGAGCCAGTCTCTTCTCAGTGACAATCAGTGAAAAGAGGTGATGGAAAGGCATTGAAGTACAGGACACTTCAACATTAAAAAGTCCTTTTCTTCACTATGAGGGTGGTAAAACCCTGAAGCAGGTTTCCCAGAGTATCCATTCTTTAATGTATTGAAAAATCAAGTGGACAGAGCTGAACAACCCTGCTGCTGCAGCTCACCCTGCTTGAGGACATGGACCAGATGGTCTGACAGTGCCTTCCTACCTTAGTGATGCTGTGAGAACCAAAAAGATCAGTTCTCTGAGAATAAAAAAAGAGTTCTTGCAGTAAATAAAACCTTAAGCCAAAAGCCAAACTAGCAAAAAATCCCGCAGCAAAAATCACCACAAATGCAGCCTTTTCTAATGCAGCAAAATTTACCTGAAGCCCAAGTATTTCCTAAAGCCCAGAGTAACTGTTAACAGTCATTTGGCATCACCAGAGGCAGAGGAGAGGAAAACACATTTCCAGAGCTGAAAACATTCTCTGCTTTCTAAATGAAGTGCTTACACCAGTCATGGAAATCAATCAATCACACAGGCTTTTTGACTTACTAAAAAAACCCAAAAAAACTAGGATCTACACATGGCCATCATTTTCTCCTCCCTATTCCCCAAAGCTTGAGGTCTGGTTTCATTGTCTTGGCTTTAAAAGCAAGCTATAATATGAAGATTAAATGACATAAATGAAAAGCCATCTGTGAGTTGATTGTATTATATTTTCTTCTTTTTTTTTTTTTAATAAAAACATTTGAAGACTTTTGACCTTTTAGATTCTAATCTGATTGATACAGTGCAAACTGCACACTGGGGAGAGAAAAAAAGAGGAAGCAAGAGCTAAACCAGAGGCAGAGGCAAAGCAAAAGGCTGCACAGAGCTTGGAGAAAACACTTTGCAGTAAAATACATGGTTGTAAAAAGAAATAAAAAAGCCAAAACAACATTTTTCTGAAGTCTAGCTGACACTGTCCATACTAATTCAACTACTGGAAAGCAACCACCAAAATTATCAGCACAATAAAAGCATTTGTGGAACATTACACCTATTTCTCAACCACCTCAGAGGGTGACTGATTTTTTTTTTAACTCAAGAAAGTTATTTCAACAAATACCCATAACTTCTTTCCCTGTGTTCCCCCTTTATGAAGATGGAGATTTCAGGAAAAGAAAAGCCTTTAATGATTCATAAAAGTGAAGCAGCATTATTCAGATGGGAATGAGAGCAAAATAAAAAAATAGTTCTGAAGTTCTCTGTGTAACTGAGCTGAGCTCATCCAAGCCTTTTGTATCTTCCTTGGGATGAAGGAAACTTAGACAGAAAGAGGGTTTCTCATAGTGGGAAAAGCAATAAGAATTACTCAGGGGACTTCTAGTGCAAAGAAGTCTATTTTTTTGGCCACTACCTTAACTTCTAATGAGTATCCCTTATCCAGGTTTTATCTGGTATCATGCTCACCTGGCTCCAGCTGGACTAAAAGGCAACTGGAATAATAATTACAGCTTTTTCCTACTAAATTAAAATTTACCAAGCAGTCAAATGATAACAGAATGCAAATCTTCTGATGCCTCAAGCTGCATTAAACACAGAAGTTATTTTTCAAGCCCTGCTCCCTACCACACTTCCAAAATTTCTTCAAACTCAGCAGGGCTTCAGCTTTCTTCAGGAGGACAAACACCACAACTCTCTGAAGGTTTTCTACACTCTTATTCCCTTCTAAGTTTAGCACCTGCTCTTCCCTCTCCAACCCACCACAGATGTGGAAGTAACCCCCGACACGACTCAACATTTGCCTAATTCACTTTCAAAAGGACAATATTGCCCCTAAAGCATTCTGTTCTCCTTGCTGATATAGCCACAAGGGCTGTCATCTGGTGGTGGGATTTCAGTTAATTAAATCAATGTTTCAAGATTTGTGGCCATCTGGTGAGAAGATAAAGCTTCCTTGCTACGACAGAGAGGAAATGTGCCCAGCTGAGCCACACACACTCACCAGCATGATGCTTCTTGAGTGAAACCACTTCTTCACTCAGAGTTTTCTTGCCAAGCAGCCTGGCAAGACCTCTGGAGAGGCAGAAACTTGGACTACCCCAAAGCAAAATTCATCCTCTGCCTACCCTGACCTTCTGGCAAGCCAAGTCAATCCTATTGAATTTAGAAAAATCTGCTCAAGTGAGCAAGCAACTCTAGGTGGAGGGTAGTCTAGAGATTAAAAGATAGTGGGGACCCACATCTCTCATGGGAACATGAAGTTTTAAGGATGCAACAAAACTGCAAGGACCCAGACAGATTCATCAGGGCTGTCACCTGAATTTTAACACCTCTGTCCACCAGGTTATGAATCTAAACACTTCCACCACTCTCATTTTTTATTATATTAGAAATCAGGGTAGATCAGGTTCCCTTCCTACTTGATATGAGTCAGAGCCCTCCCAATAAGCAAAAGAATTTAAGAAAGTCATCTACAAAAAAACCCTACAAAGTCTACAAAAGTCAACTACAACNTATGAGTCAGAGCTCTCCCAATAAACAAAAGAACAAATTTAAGAAAGTCATCTACAACTGGTGAGGGAACAAGAGGACCCATAATTGCTTTTTCCTTTTTTTTTNAACTATTCTATGATTCTATGGTGAGAAAATAAGAGGGACCATAATTGCTTTCTCCTTTTTTTTCTCATGCTAGCACTATTTTAGTTGTGTTGTATTTTATCAGTTTTGCTTGCCTGCTTAGACACTTACTTCAGCTCCCAGTAAACTATAAATAAAACATCCACCAAATATGTCACTGTCTTCAGCTTCATCTCCCTCTGCACTTCTCCAAATTTCTGCATTCCCTGCCCCTCTGTTCTGTGAGCACAGACCCCGTGGCACTCGAATACACTTGTGGATGCTCTAGCAGTGGAGGACTGCTGTCTCCTCTAACTATTTTAAAACTCTGAACAGATGTTCAACTGCACAACATTACAAGCAACTTCAGAAGACTAAGATGAGATGATTTTTCCAAGACATGCCTGGAATTCCACTCTGTGTTTTAAGATGCTGTAACTCTTCTGAGACCAAAGGCTGAATTTTTCCAATTATCTGGATATTCTGCAGTCTACCTTCTAGATATTCTAGTAGAATAACCAGTCTATCTGGATATTCTACAGTCTGCCTTAACTTCTTTTGATCTTTTAATTGTTCTTCCTTCATGATAGAACCTACAGGAATGATATAAATATCTTTTTCAGACCTTGACAGGCTTGAGAGGTGGGCCCAAGCCAACCTCATCAAGTTCAACAAGGCCAAGTGCAAGGTCCTGCACCTGGGTGGAAGCAATCCCAAGCACAGACACAGGCTGGGTGGAGAGTGGCTTGAGTGCAGCTCTGAAGAGAAAGACTTGGGGGTGTCAGTTGATGACAAACTCAACATGAGCCAGCAGTGTGCACTCGCAGCCAAGAAGGCACCAACCAAATCCTGGGTTGCATCAGGAGGTCAAGAGAAGTGATTTTACTCCTCTACTCAGCTCTGGTGAGACCCCACCTGGAGTATTGCGTCCAGTTCTGGAGCCCTCAACACAGGAAGGACATTGAGCTGTTGGAGAGGGTCCAGAGAAGGGCCACGAAGATGATCAAAGGGTTGGAGAAACTGCCCTATGAGGACAGGCTGAAGGAGTTGGGGTTGTTCAGCCTGGAGAAGAGAAGGCTCAGAGGGGACCTCAGAGTAACTTCTCAGTACCTGAGGGGGTCCTACAGAAAGGCAGGGGAAGGAATTTTTAACATAATATCGGATGGGAGGACTAGAAACAATGGATATAAATTAGAGGGGGATAGATTTAGACTAGACATAAGAAAGAAATTCTTTACAGTGAGGGTGGTGAAACACTGGAACAGGTTGCCCAGAGAGGTTGTGGATGCCCCCTCTCTGGAGGTGTTCAAGACCAGGCTGGACAAGGCACTGAGCAGCCTGATGTAGTGGGAGGTGCCCCTGCCTATGGCAGGGGGGTTGGAACTCGATGATCTTTGAGGTCCCTTCCAACCCAAACTATTCTATCATTCTGTTCTATGATAGAGTGTCACTCAGTGTTATCCTCAACTTCAGGAGCCTCATCCTGCACATTTCCATACCAAACATCTTAGATCAGAAATGGATTTCCCAACTACAACAGCATTACTAGCTAAGATAAATGTGGTGAATTTTATTCCTTGGGAAAACTCTCTTCTCAGAGAGAATACATAAATGAAAATTTAGATGCATTGATACTAAAATGTTTATTAATTGAAATTCTGTGGTTTCCACATAGATACATCCCTACTCTAGAAGGGTGGGTTTTTTATCAATGCAGAGCAGTAAGAAATTAAAATTGTGCACAACCAGGTTCAAGGTTCCCCATGGACAGTCATCTAAAAACTGAACATGTAATTAATGTGAAAATATTGAATTTAACAGGCATTGTTTCATCCTCTCTTGTAATACAGATGACACTCTGCATGAATTCCACATTTCAACACATTGTGTGTGTTAGACATCTCTCATTTTGTTTAATTTCAAACTCAGAATGAATTAACTGGTAGAGAATCAGGATTGTAATGACATTTAAATGACACAAAATGCTGCCTTACAACTGATATTCCTTAATTTACTCTCTGGGATGAAATACCAACATTATTTATGCAATTTTGGAAATGATTCTTTGGGTACTAAGATTTTTGTCTCTATGGAGCTGTGGGAAGCCTTAGGGCAGAACAGCAGGATTCTTTGAATCTGGGAGAACAAAGCTCCCTTGGCTTTGGTATTTTTCTGATTCTCTCTATCTAATTTGATGGCTACACTCCATTTTTTCCTGTTTGTTGCTGATTTTCCAACTCCACAGAAGACAGAACAACTTTGATTTCTAACTGAAACAGGAAATGAATGGTTCTTAATCCAGCAGAAGTATTAGAAGTTAAACTTTAAATAAGCAAGCCATTACTTTGGGTAAAACTAATCCAAATTTTTCAGCATGCAAAATTGAACAGATCTGTGTCTTTACAGTCTGTTAGAGAGACTAAAGTAGTATGCTCTTGGCACAGCACTGGCATTCAAATGGTAGTTACTGCAAATCAGAATTATTCCTTCATTCTGGGTTTCCCAGGAATTGTTGGAAAATAATCAGCTTTGTTAATTGCCACACTTAAAGGACATTAATAGAAAGTAGGCACAAAAGGGTTATAATTAAAGTCTTAGTTGTCCATACCCTTGGACAAGAATTTCACTGAGACAAAAAAAAATGACATCAACTACCTCTGGAGCAGGTAATTTCCTAAGAAAGGAAATCTTACCCTGGAAGAGAGTAAAAAATAATGTGCAGAGTCTGATTCAAAGTCTGATTCAAAAGAATCAAAAAACCCCAATCTTTTAATAAGAAAAGGCACTGATCAGAGTCGATTGCTACTGATCTCTCACATCAATGAAAGCTGAAAAAATATTTAACTGGTGTGAAATAGCTCCATATCTTCAAAATAAATTGGTTTCCTCAGTGAATAGAAATTCAAAGAGAAACCTGATGTAAGATGGTTTACTTAAAGATCCTTAGGCATGTTGATATCTCTTGTATGATTTTTGGTAAACTCAGTTTGTGCTGAAATACAGAAGGTAAAGGTTGACATGCACAGGGCAGCTTTCTGAGAGATTAAATTAGCTTTTGCATCTAGTGGCAAAAAGGAATGGTTCTAAGATATTTCACAAATTGGAAAAAGTTGGAATAATCAGCTTCAGGGACAGTAGGGAAAGTCAGAGGACAGGTTTTGAAGTAAGTGGATATAAGGAGGCATGGACCTTAGAATAGGGACTGGAAACAAGGGGATTGTGTTAGTAAAAAGCAGGAAAATTTGATTTGTGTCAGGGACATTGGCTGAAATGTTAGAAAATACATAAGAAATCAAAGTAAAAGAAAAACTGAACTTTAAAGAAGAAAAAAAAATTTGTGTCAGGGAAACTGGATGTTAGAAAATACATTAAAAAAATACATAAAAAGGAATGAATATATAAACAAAACCTAAACTTTAAAGAACAAAAAATAACTCCAAACAATTCCATGGTAAGACACAGAGGCAACGATCAATGAGAAGATAATTTCCCAGTACTTTGAACTGCAGATAAAGTAATTTCTTTTAGCTGAGAAGTATCTAGGACCACACTCATTCAAACCAAAAAGAAGCATGGAGTTACCCACATTAGTTCCACAACTGAGACCTGTGGACTCTGAGGGAGTAAAATCTAAGCAAAACCAACCCTGTTGAGGTCTCTAGAAGTGGAGAGACTGGCAGGTTGACTGGATGTGCTTGCCAGAAAGGCTGCAGTAAGAGAGAGGATACCTTATAACAACTAAGGGAGTTTACAGACCTCTGTCATTGACCTCCACAAGCCAAGGACACGGGGAAAGATCAGTGTTGGACCTCTCACAGTGATCTACTGCTGGATATATCATCACCTGGTGCATCACCGAGAAGCAAACCGTTGATTGTGGCTCTATTTCATTAAATCCAGAAGCTGAAGGAATAATTTACTTCTGTTGCACACCCACCACCCACACACGGCCCTTTCCCTGCTACAAATTTTGGCTGCCGCAGAAGTTCTGCCTCTCCCAGAGCTTTGAAACTCAACAGTGGCACCTGGTGGCTGTTCTTTATCACAGCTCAGCATCTGCAAGATGGTTCTGTCCGTCCCCAAATTCAATTTTCATTTTTTCTAGCTGTATAAAAACATGTGCAAACTATTCTCTTTAAAAACTCTCTGCTATTAGAAAGTTTACTTTCTCATTTCAATCTTTTTCAGGTTTTATTCTGCTCTTTTTAGATAGTTGGTTTGATTATTTTCCTTTTTTAAAAAAATAACATCTCCTTTCTTATCAGCTGAACATTGTCCTAACAGCCTGTTTCTCTGTACAATAACAGGAGCTGCTGAGGAACCCTCCTCCAAATTCATATCATTCCAGTGAAAACACTTAAACTGAGCTCTTAGAGCAATTTCTACTTCTAAATATTAAATGCCAACATGAAAGTGAGGAAATACAAACACAGAATTATTAACTACTTAAAAAAAAACAAAACACAAACAAACAAACCAACAGCAGAAAGCTGTTAAGAATTTTAAAAAATTCAATAAATTTTCTAGAACATAATGCTGAATTCCTGTCCCAAGCAAAGAGGCAGAGGTAAGAATGCTAAAAAGATATCACAAAAAAACCCTATATAAAAATAGAATGGGTTGGGTTGGAAGAGAGCTTAAAGCTCATTTAATACCAACCCCTCTGCCATGGGCAGGGACACCTCCCACTACAAAAGGTTGCTCAAAAATGCAAACAAGTGTCCAACACATCGAGGAGAATCACTTCTGACAGCCTCAGCTCTGTATTTACTCTATAAATTTCTATTTGTTACCTCCATCTAAAGATGTCAGACATACTTCTGCTTCTCTTGCTTCATAGCTCGTACCACATCATATCTTGTTAGTTTACAAAAAACTATTTCCTTGAGGAAAAGCAAAATATCTCCTCATCATGGCTGGAGAGAAGAAAAGTTCTTTGCTGTGAGGGTGGTGAGACACTGTTTGAGGTTGCCCAGAGAGGTTGTGGATGCCCCCTCAATCCCTGGAGGTGTTTAAGGCCAGGTTGGATGAGGCACTGAGCAACCTGGTGTAGTGGGAGGTTGGAACTAGATGATCTTTAAGGTCCCTTCCAACCCAAACCATTCTATGATCTGTACTGAACCAGGACACCAGGAAAGGGAGGCAGAGTGAAGCTGTGAGGTTTAGGTGAGTCAGAAAGCATCCTTTCTCCTCCCAACTTTTACAGAGATAGCCACATGTTCAGTTTTATGTCATATTTGCTTTCCCTGAGCAACAGAAATGGCCTCCCTGCAAAAAAAGCAGACAATTCACCTGGCTACTCTTCAGGAGGTTGAGTGGTTAAAGCTTTTTGTCCCTGGAATGTGTCCTTCACCAGTACCCACACATGAAAACACAAAATAACAAAGGTTGCCACGGACACTGGCTGAAATCAAGCAGTGTATTAGAGACAGTATCATTTCTTTGCTGGTAAAAGGTAATTTTGACTGAGCTTTCTCAGCCTCACTGCAAATACTGGTGGAGTTCAGCACTACACTGTCTATGCAAAGCATAATCTATCATCAGTAGAAATAAAAATTCCCTTTTCCCTCATTAAAGGTGATTCTAAACATATATATATAAAGATAAGTAAACCAAACAACATCAGGCTGAGTGATGCCTCATGCAAAGAGGTCTCTAGGCTCACCACGTTACCACTACATTAGATAAAAGCCAGTGAATAGATAAAACCTCCTGTCACTTCCTTAAGTTCACTAAATCTAGCATAAATGTGGGAAAGAATCCCAGAACTGACAGCTCTCCACTGAGAAACTTCTGCTTCTAGTTCTTTTCTGTTTTAATTTACAGGATGCCACTGAAAGCAACTCATTTCCTTCCATTATCATAGAATGATTTGGATTGGAAGGGACCTTAAAGATCACCTGGTTCCAGGGGAAGGGACACCTCCCAGTACACCAGGTTGCTCAATGCCTCATCCAGGCATCTCTTCCCATAGCAAAGGGGTTGGAACTAGATGATCTTTGAGGTCCCTTCCAACCCAAACCTCTGTATGACTTCTCTCCCCAAAACACCTTCCATGTCCCTAGCAAAGCAAGCCTAGATAATGATTCATTGCTAGGCATTAACTTCACAAGGCTGCATTTGCATCTGTGTTTATATCATAACAAGACACTGTATAATTTCTCAAAATATAGAATCATAGAAAGGTTTGAGTTGGAA
>VZTY01011855.1:0-14526 GCA_013400935.1 Turnix velox | reverse complement strand
GCCAGCAGAAGAATCCTTCCACAAAAAAAAAAAGGAATTATATTAAAAAAAAAAATCTGCTTGTCAGGGCTCAAGAAAGTGCAGTTTTATTTGACATTTCAATAAGTGGAACACAGCATTACAAATCCATCTAACTTTAGTGAAACAATTATTGAAATTCATACCTTCAGGCCATGTATGTTCCGTTTCCCGGGAGGCTTGCAGGCTGAAACAGTAATTGACTAAATTGTAGAAACACATCAGGGCCATTTACAAATTTGCTCAAAATGAATCTTTTTTTTTGAAAAAAAAAAAAAAAAGAAAAAGAAAAAAGAAATGAGGGTGACACCAAAATTAGCAGAGAGAAATGATTGAAAAGTGCCTCCCCCAAGACCCAGAGTGGGAATTACGGATTTTTTTTTAATTTTTTTTTTTTTAACTTGCAGGAGTGAGCATTTATAAATGCTAAGAGCTTTCTTGACACTGTGTAATATAAATTCTGATTCTTGCTTCAAAAGCAGCAAAACTGGGTTTAAATTATCTTTTTGTGATTCAAATGAAAATCAATACCTTATGTCACTGTATTTTCACACCCTGCATTTAGTAGAAATATCCAAGAGGAGTATTTAATTTATAAATTAAGGAGAAATGTTTAACTTAAAAGGAATCAAGTGCCACACATCGGGAATTAGTTGTGTTGTCAAACACAGAGTTTGTTTTAAATGTGAGAGGGGAAAAAAAAAAAGTCAGTAGAGAGGCTCAAGAAATAAAATAATGAATAGATCCAACCCAAAATGTCACATTTTAGATGCACAAATGTTATGATGATGGGGTTTAAGGAGGGATGTGACACACTAAAGAGAAAAATCTTGACCTAAAGTCTCCACAACTCACTATTTCCTCCTTCCTTCATTTGGTGGATTTGCTTTTTAGGGGAATTTAAAGCCACAAAAGGCTCCCAGCTCCAAACCAGTCCCTATTTCCAAACTCCAGTGCCCTCCAAATGGTATGTTAAAGGGCCTGTCACTCGTGATTGATTGTCCAAGGAAGGATGGATTTGATTTTTTTTTCCCTCTTTTCTCTGCTGCACAGCCCCTTCCCCACTTCTTTTTGACAGCAGGAAACAGAAACTATTTATTAATCAGAAGGACACAGATGATAGTTATTAAACACATCAGTTAGGGTCACACACCACGTGCCTTTGGATGAGGTTAGATGTGTCTCATCTTAAGAGAAACATGAATTTTAGGGGCATTAAAAAACCACCAGAAAACAATAAATTATTCTAAATACATGAAACCATATTGTGGCTTTTCCCCAACAGATTAAAATCAAAATTTTGAATAAGAAATATATTTTTATCATATATATTTGAGTGCTACAATAATTTTGCATTCCACAGATGGTATGTGTATGGCAGGAGATATAGATCTGTGCACACACACTCTTCTTTATGTACAAACACACACAAAGATTCATTTTCAGCAGAAAAAAAGGAACTCCAGATATTTTCTTATTAAAAAAATAGACAAAAATACCATTTTTCCCCTTTAAAGAACTAAATGTCATCAAATGCACTCAGCCAAGCAAAGGTAACACAGGATGGCAGAGACATGAGTTTGCAAAAGCATGTCCTGGGAGCTCCTTGAGAAGTAAAAAAGCCAATAAAGGGGAAAAGGATTTGAAGGATAAATCTACTTAAGGACAAATTAATCTAAATTCCAAGTTCCCCCACCTACCAGGATCATCATTCACTCCAGCAGTTTCTCCAAGTGACAGGAAAACTCAGCATTTGATTTCTTGATGGTGGTGGTGGGACAGTGGTTTTAGATGACAAAAAAGTATGTCAGTAGCTAAATTCTACAGAAAGGGGCTCAGGAAAAAGGCTGAGAGCCTCAAAAAATGGGGTTTTCCTCCCCACCTGTCCTAGTACTCCCCTCAGGAGGACATATTTTGACCACTGATGGCTTTGAAGTCACAGAATCACACATCAGGGATTGGAAAGGACCTCACGAGATCATCTAGTCCAATCCTCCTGCTGGAGCAAGAAAATCCAGATCAGGTCCCACAGGAAGGTGTCCAAGTGGGGTTTGAATGTCTCCAGAGACCCCACACCCTCTCTGGGCGGCCTGGGACACTCTTCTCTCACCCTCACCCTGACAAAGTTTCTTCTCATCTTTCTGTGGAACCTCCTCCTGTGTTCCAGCTTGCACCCAGTGCCCCTTGTCCTATCATTTGAGGTCACTGAGAAGATCCTGGCTCCATCCTCCTGACACTCACCCTTCCCATATTTATAGACATTAATAAGGTCACCCCTCAGTCTTCTCTTCTCCATGCTGAAGAGACCCTGCTCCCTCTCAGCCTTTCCTCAGAAGGGAGATGCTCCAACCCCTTCATCATCTCTGTGTCTCTGTGCTGGACCCTCTCCAGCATTCCCTGCCCTTCTTCAACTGATGTCCCCACATCTGGACACAACACTCCAGATGTGGTCTCACCAGGGCAGAGTAGAGATGGAGGAGAACCTCTCTCAACCCCAGGATGCCACTGCCCTGCAGCCCTTAGTACCTGAAAACCCTTTTCTCTCCATCACATCCCATTCACTTGGGCCATAAAACCCCACAATCTGTGTACTCCCCCTAAATTAAAGTCTTATTTCCACTAAACCATCAGGAAACTCAGGCTCCTTCTGAGACCTTCATAGCACGTGTTTGAGGAGGCTGTTGATTAATTGCCCAATTCAAACTTGAGAGAGTTGTAAGTAATGGAAGGCGAGGGTGTTTAATTGGGGAAACCCACAGTATGATTATTTGTATCATAGCAGTTAAATGAGGAAGAGTTTCATTTTTAATTATTTCAATTAATTTATTGCTGGGAGATTTACTTAGAGAATTTCTCCCTTTCATCAATTAAGAATCAGAGAGGCGAGGACCAGTGAGTGAGAGCATCTGAATGAATCCCTGAAATTATGTAATGCATTAAATCTTTTTTTTTTTTTAAAAACCATTATATGAATTCAGAGAGTGATGCATTCCTAAAAACCTAACTAGATGTCTATGCTTTTTTTTTTTTTTAATTCAGGATGTAGATGACCTATTTTTTAATTGCCTCAGCTCACATAATTGATTACATCTCTCCCCTGTACAGGAGAACTATTAAAATACTTGTGATCATTCTGATGCTGCTGCTAAAGTGCCCAAATCTCAGCTAAAATATGTCACAGACAGAGCTCCTGTGACAGACATGTCCCCATTTCCACAAAGAACAATGACAGCCACCTTCCTGAAGTCTGTTAGACTGATTAATGACAGCAGAAGATCTTAATAAAGCCCAGTTTCCAAAACTTATTCATCTGCTTTGCTTTGAAAACAGGCAGAACCACCACCAAAATGTTTTTTTTTCTTTTTAAAATGTTCATAAATACGTTCTGTGCAAACTGAATCTTGTTAGTCTAATTTACTCCAGCAAATGAGCTATTCTATATGCAATAAATGCAGCTTCCTCCACACTCCTTACCCTAATGGATTCTTCTATCCAAATTTAAGAGGTAAAACATCACGTTATGTGCATTTAAAAACTCCCCAAAAAAACATAACTGTTGATGAAACAGCTTACTGATATCATCGTTGTTGATTAGAATTTGGTAAGCATTACCTCTTGGATAGATCTGTAGAGGCTCTATTAATTGTCCATTTACTTGCTGTTCCATTACAGTGGAGTAATACTGCAAAGAGATTAAAGAAAAGAGATTACTCAGTAATGTATGAATAGGAAGAGCACTTATAGGCTGCTTTAATTCAGTGTATTTTAATTTTTTTCTTTTTTTTTTAAATTGCCACAACATTCTCAAGGCTGACACGTACTTTCTGACCATTTGCACTGATCCCACAGTGAAAAGGAAGGGAAAAAAAGATTAGGAAGGAGCTGGAATGGCCAGCAAGATACAGATTCCAGCATAGGGAAATGTTATTGGCTCAGCAAAAAGAGTTTCAGGCTCACCTGAAACCTGGGGATGCTTGAGGAGACCCAAAAATGAAATATCTCAGCAAACAGCAGCTCCAGCTACCAGGATCATCATTCACTCCATCAGTTTTCCCAATTTGATGGGAAAACCCATGGGAGATGCAGGGAAAAACCACTCAAAAGTAGAAAGAGAGATGCTGGAGATGCAGACAAAACCCCCTGGGCAATTAGGAAAACTCCAAGGGAGGAAAGAAGCTGGAAAAGACCCAAGAATTTGTAGGGGTGAAGCACAGAAAGGGCAGTTGGGGCCATACCCAAAGTATTCAAGAAAATCATGTGTTCCCTTAATGCACACAAAACCACAGCAGACGGAAATTAATCAAAAACAACATCTAGATTTAATTAATTTAAATCATAGGGTTGGAAGGGACTTTCAAAGGCTGTTGTGTCCAACTCCCTGCAGTGACAGGGACATCCTGACCTAGATGAGGTTGCTCAGAGCCTCAGCAAGCCTGGCTTTGGAGGTCTCCAGGGATGGATGGGATCTACACCAGCATTCGGGGAGAGCTCTGCTAGCATCTCAACACCTTCATGGGAAAGAACTTCTTCCTCATGTCTCATCTAACCCTTCCCTGCTCTAGTTTCAAAACATTTCCCCTTGTTCTGTGGCTCCATGTCCCCCCCCAGCTTCTCTGTAGCCCCTTCAGGTGCTGGTGGGCCACCATGAGATCTTCATTGGCTTCTCCTAACCAACCCTCACTCCTGAGGAGGGGTGAACACTCCCAAAACAGGCCATCAATCATGAAGAGATATCCCCTGTTCTGAGTTTACAGCCTAAATAAGCCACACATCTCTCATCAAGACGTGTTAAATAACAAAAAAAAAAGCACATCACAAAGCCCCTTCTCTTTTGCAACCACCCCAACATCTTTGAAGTGAAGGTGCTGGCTGGTGGCCAGATCTTCATGGCATAAATCAGCAGAGATCCTCTGGCTTTCATGCTAATTCTCACCAGCCAAGTGTGGTCTCAGACTCCAGCACGTCACTGTTGCCACTGTTTTGTGAGACTATTACTCAAACTGTCAAGAATGGATGTCAACAAGGGGAAAAAAAAAAAAAAAAAGAAAAAAATCAAGTTTCTATGAAATCAAACACAGGTTTGTCACTCAAACCAGTGGATTCATCTAACAACAGCATTTGGCAACTTTGGCAACTTAAAAAAGGGATAAATTCCTTAACAACCTAAAGTTAAAAAACATTTTTCTTTCCTTCTACAGTGAGATTAAATGCAAGTAAATTTTGAGAGGGACATCAAAGATTTTGGTGCAGAAGTTTATTTCATATTCTTACCAAAACCCAAGATATTTCCTTTCTGTAAATAAACACTCCCCCCCTCACCCAAAAAAGTGTTTTGAAGAAAATTGCTGAGAGTTTTAGGATCTGTCCCATCATAGAATAATAAAAAGTGTTTGGTTTGATGGGACCTTCAAAGGCCATCAAATCCAGCCCCCTGCAGTGACAGGGACACCCTGCACTAGATGAGGTTGCTCAGAGCCTCAGTAAGCCTGGCCTTGGATGTCTCCAGGGATGGATGGGGCTTCCACCACCTCTCTGGGCCACCTGGGCCAGTGTCTTACCACCCTGGAGAGGATCTCCAGAGGTTCCTCCCATCCCTATTGTTCATAGAATCATAAGGTTGGAAAGAACCTTCAAAGAAAATTGAGTGACAGGGACATCCTGCACTAGATGAGGTTGCTCAGAGCCTCAGCAAGCCTGGCTTTGGATGTCTCCAGGGATGGATGGGGCCTCCATCACCTCTCTGGGCAACCTGGGCCAGTCTCTCACCACCCTGGATCACCTGGAGATGATCTCCAGAGGTCCCTTCCATTCCTGTGGTTGGGTGATTTGTGGAATCACAGGGTTGGAAGGGACCTTCTAGGGTCACCTAGTGCCACCTCTGCATTAAGCAGGGACATCTTGGACTAGATGAGGTTTCTCAGAGCCTCAGCAAGCGTGGCTTTGGATGTCTCCAGGGATGGATGGGGCCTCCATCACCTCTCTGGGCAACCTGGGCCAGTGTCTCACCACCTGTGTCCACTTCAAACACAACATCTGCTGCTAAAAGTATTTCACTCATAGAAAAAAAACCTCACAGCAAGATTTTTATGGGCCCCCACCAGGGGACAAACAGCCAAATCCACATCTTAAACATCCACATGGCACGAGCTTTTTCCTGAGCTTTTACAGAGTAAAGGGATTAATTATAAAAACCCACCTTGGAGATGATCAAGAGGCTTTTCAAGAGACAGGACTAACCCCAAAGAGTCATTTTGTATCGGGGGGGGTCACAAATAAGAAGCTAAATCCCTAAATAAAAATGTGTCACCAGTATCTAATAGTCACAGAGCCATGAAAGAATCTCCTGCTCCACTGGGGGGTCAAAATTGCTTAAAAACTTCCTTATTATCATTTTACTAGTGGTGTTCTTTGACCTGAGGACACCTTTATGCACAGCAGAAACATCTTTAGAATAGCAAACTAAAATAGAAATACACAAGATTGTTTCCTACCCAAAAAATAAATAAAACAGGGGGAAGAGAAGGAGGAAAATAAAATAAAAAAATCCACACTGGCCCTCTTCCATTACTCAAGCAGTGATGACAAGTAAATGAAATATCAATCATGTAAGCTGTCAACCTTTTGGGACAGCAATAACTGTTAACAAGTAGTCTGGAAAAATTGTCTGAAAATGACTTGTCCTCCACACACGAGCATTTGAGGTTTCCACTGAAAATTAAGATGCCAGTGGCTATTTGGAACATTGTTCAGGTATTCTTTTTAATGGAAAATTTGCCAGTTATTGATCCAGAGCATGTACCCTCCTTGCTTTCAGAAAAGCTGCAAGCAACTTTCCAATCAGTGGCTGTCAAAAAAATTACTGCCTTTTTATAGCTGTACAAGACAACAGGGCTCAAGAGCAGCCCCACTGCTGCTCAATGCCTGCCTTTAATTAACCACCATGTGCAAGAGAAAACTAATTTTATTTACTGTTAAATAAAAATCTGCGTTGTCACAATGCAAAGGATTTCTGCGTATTCTAAAATAAACCCTGAAATAACTTCCTGTCAAGCTTAGAAGTGGAAGAAACTAAAGATTGGAGGGTTTACAGGATTCAAAGTATCTTCTCTGATTATAGTATGGTGCTGGCACAGAAGAAATCTATATTCTTGGTGAATTTTTGTACTTAAATAATTTGGTTTTGGAAAATATTTTGAGAATATACATGGAGAAGAGAGGAGAATCTGAGGAGGGGCTGTTTGCCAGGGCATGGAGCAACAGGAGGAGGGGCAGTGGTTTGAAAGTAGAGCAAAGCAGGGTTAGATGAGACATAAAAAAGTTCCTCCTCATGAGAGTGGTGAGACACTAAAACAAGAGAAGGGGTGGAGGCACCATCCATCCCTGCAAGCATCCAAAGCCAGGCTTGCTGAAGCTCTGAGCAACCTCATCTAGTGCAGGATGTCCCTGTCACTGCAGGGCTGGCACTAGATGGTTTTGAAGATCCCTTCCAACCCTATGATACTACAAATCACCTAACCACAGGGTTGGAAGGGACGTCTGGAGATCATCTCCAGGTGATCCAGGGTGGTGAGACACTGGCCCAGGTGGCCCAGAGAGGTGGTGAAGGCTCCATCTATCCCTGTATACATCCAAGACCAGGCTTGCTGAGGCTCTGAGCAACCTCATCTAATGAAGGATGTCCCTGTCACTGAGGGTGGCACTAGATACCCCTTGAACATCCCTTCCAACCCTATGATTCTACCCAACCACAGGGATGGAAGGGACCTCTGGAGATCATCTCCAGGGTGATGAGACACTCGAAGAGGTTGCTCAGAGAGCTGGTGAAGGCTCCATCTATGCCTGGAAACATCCAAGACTAGGCTTGTTGAGGCTCTGAGCTGGACTAGATGACCCCTTGAAGGTCCCTTCCAACCCAAGAACTGGTGACAATCTGCACCACGCTGAAATTTCTATTTAATCCTCCAAATATTTGCTGCAGGTCTCATAACATTCAAAAATAAGTATTTTTTTTCCTCCACAGTATGTTCTTTAAGACAACACAAGATTCATTCTTTTACTTGCAGGCTAAAAGACATTTGTTTTCCTCTAAACATATCCCAAAATGACACCTATAGGTTGTTGGGAAGTTAAATCATCAGTGCAACACAAATAGACTAGTTTAAAACTGAAGGGGGAAATTTTCAGAGAAGAAAAGCTGCTGGAGCAGAAAGAAGTCATTTACAGCCATCCCATAATTTTTAAGGGAAAGCAGGGAGTTGAGCAATCAGAACTCTAATGTACTGAAACTTTAACAGTAAGCTCAGAAGCATGGCAAAAAAGATGACCTTACAAAGGCATGATTCATCTTAAAGACCGAGCCAGGAAAATTCATGTTTTAATGTTTAATGGTAAAAAATGGCAAATATTTTATAAAGAAAACTGAGAAACATGAGAAAGCATCAGAGATCTAATTATAGGAAACAAAACAACAAGCAAGTAGGAAAGCCCCTTGACTGCAGGAAGATTTTTCTTCCTTTCTTTCACACAACTTGTGATGCAATGTTTTCACCACCTCTGGAAAGAAAATGGCAGAGAGAGGGCTTATTTAATAAATAATTTGATAAATCCTTGGATTTTAACAGGGATAAGTCACCAGCACCTGGAATCTGCACCTCTTTCAGCCCAGAACTAAGTGTAGATCATGACTTAGGTCTTTTTGAACCAGGGTCTGCTACAGAGCCTTCCTGGAGCCCAGAAAACATGAACCTTTTTGATAGGAATCCTGAAGAACTTAATATGTTAAGCTCACAACATCAAATCTACATCATTTTGCTGAGGGACAGAGAATATAGAACCCAAGAGCAATTCATTAAGCTAGATGGAGGAGATCCACCTTTCTCTTCTTCTTCCACAGCCAGGGAGCCAAGAAGGACTAAACTCAACCAAGTAATTTACCAAAAACACCTACAACTAGTACTAAACAAGGTTTGTTTCCCAGTTAAGACCATCAGCACAGTGAAAAAACCACTTTTTTTACTTTATAAATGCTTCTTACTTTATAAGAAACTGGCATTTCAGAGAAAACACCCATTTGTTAATTTCTTGCCAATTCCATTTGAAAGGAAACCTTAAAAACCTTAAATGATGGATTTTTTTTTTTTAGTTACACTTGCAGCACTAAAGACACAAAGTTGTATTGAAATTATTTTGTTTCAATAAGTAATTGAAACACTTTATATTGAAATTACTTTTTTTCAATAAGAAACCACACACTTCAAGCAGATTTTATATTTGCAGGTAACCAGACAGAGGGTTTTACACCCCTCTAGGTGGATGAAGGCAAACACAAGACACATCCCTCCTATTAAAAAGCAGAAAACACATCTTTAAATCCTCCCTGAACATTGAGCCTGCAGCTACAATGAAACCCTTGCGTGAGGAGGGGTGAAAAGCATCTCCAGATGAAAGTAGATTTTGAAAAATTTTTAGAGCCCAGGGGTTCATTTTTAATGAGCCGTTACTTTAAGTACTGCATAAAAAAATCCCAGAAATTGATAGTCCATTTAGCCTGCACTATACCTAATGCAGAAGTCATTAAGATGCATTATTCTTAATGTTTATGATAGGATTGGTAAGTGTACAAGTCTTTTTCTTTCTTTAAAAAAAAAAGTATTTCCATATATCTTTTGTCATAATAGTTTTTCAACACCTACACTGAGGAGAGCAGTAAGGCTGCAGCTTACCTTAACACTTTGCCACAAGTAAAAATGGAAAATAAATTGATAAATATGGAAAACAGCAGAATTTTTTAATATATATAATATTTGATTATACTGTACCTACATAGGATAGCATGGCTTTCATTTCTTCATCACTTCTAACAGTAATGCGATCACCATCCTCATCTTCATCTGCCAAAGAAAAAGATTAAATTAATGAACAATGAAGGAAGGATATTAATAATTTTGAAGTTTTTACAAGCAAGTAAAAATACAAAGGTATGAAGGCAACTACACAAATAACCAGGTACTCTGAAACACCCACCTCTTCATAGACTCGTGGAAAAACAACACAGAAGAAGGGAAAACAAGAGACAGACATGAAGGGGGAAGAAAAAATTTGGTTTGGGTTGGAAGGGACCTTCAAGATCATCTAGTTCCAACCCCCCTGCCATGGGCAGGGACACCTCCCACTACACCAGGTTGCTCAATGCCTCATCCAGCCTGGCCTTAAACGCCTCCAGGGATTGAGGGGGCATCCACAACCTCTCTGGGCAACCTCTTCCACTGTCTCACCACCCTCAAAATGAAGAATTTCTTTCTTCTCTCCAACCTAAATCTCCCCTCTCTCAATTTCCATCCATTTCTCCTAGTCCTGCCTTCCTGGACCTTACTAAAAAGTCCTACCCCAGCCTTTATGTAACCCCTTCAGGTATTGAGAAAACACCACAAGGTCCCCCCCAAGCCTTCTCTTCTCCAGGCTCAACAACCCCAACTACTTCATCCTGTCCTCATAAGGGAGATACTCCAACCATCTCATCATCTTCATGGCCTCCTCTGGACCTGCTTCAACATCTCAATGTTGGAAGCTGATGGTGTTCAGTAGGTCAGTTCAGGGATGAAATACTGGTTACTTCAGGGGCCGCCTTTCTGCTGTTAGGATGGAGAGAAGAAACAAGTTCTTTGCTGTGGAGGTGGTGAGACACAGAGATTGAGGTGGTGGATGCCCCCTCAATCCCTGGAGGCGTTTAAGGCCAGGCTGGTTGAGGCATTGAGCAACCTGGTGTGGTGGGAGGTGTCCCTGCCCATGGAAGGGGGTTGGAATTGGATGATCTTGAAGGTCCCTTCCAGCCCAAACTATTCTATGATTCTATGAAGATGGACAGACCAGAACAATCCTGGACAGACTAGAACAATTCTGCCTGTGGTCCAGATCATCATCCAGCTGGTCAGAAAGGATCTACCTAAGCTAATGTGGACTGGAAAACCAAGAAGCCACACACACAGAGTTTCAAACACCTATGAAACACCAAAAGTTAAGGACTTGGAGATGAATGAGGGCATTTAAACCACTTTGGCAGTGGAACAGGGTTGCGCCTCACCAACCAAAGACTTGAGCAGAGGCTGGAGCAATCTGTCTGTCCCTGTCTCTGTAGACAAGCTCCAACACATGGGCTCAATCATAGCTCAATAATTGAATATTAAAAAGCAGTATTATGTCCCTGGATTAAAACTCACTCTTGTCCCTGGTTTAGTGAAGAATGTGAGAAGAGCCCTGAGTCAATAAATTAGAATTACCTGAAAAAAGGTTTTGTTATTTTTGCCTTTGTAAAACTAGTAAATTTGAGGCTATAACAAATATAAAATAACAGATAGGAGAGAGGAAAACAAGAGACAGACATGAAAAGGGGCAAAAACAACACAGAAGAGAGAGGAAAACAAGAGATAGACATAAAGGGGGAAGAAAAAAGTAACACAAACCCCTTGAATTACACTTTAAAAATGTACTGGAAGAGTGTTATGGGGCACTGGAACCATGGAAGAGGGACTGGATACCACAAAGATATCCTCCACAGCTTTGTCCCATGGAAATTTAACTGGTTAATTGCCATATTGCTACAAGTACTTGCTGGTTACCAGATTGATGAAAAGATTAAGAAGAGTTTGTGAGTTGAAACTCAACACTTCCTCACCTGGAAAGATTTTAGGCAGAAAGTGATGGAAAAGAGATGGAACCCATGCCCAAGTGTGGAACAGAGGAGGAAAAGCTGAAGGAGTAGTTAAAACACACAAGGAAGACCATGAACCAACAAGAGATCAGGGTGAAACGAAGAAGGGGAGAAAGATATAGCAGAGAGAGATAAAATGTGTTGAAAAAGTTTGACCTGGGGGAACAAACTGAGCTGATACCACCAACAACTGGAAAGCTCTTCAAGCCCACTTATGGAATATTTATTTTTAAAATTAAGCTGTCCAGATGGAAGAAATAACATATTATTCAATTTAATTGAGAAATTAACTCTGGAATTCTCAAAACTGCAGAATTCCTGATGGTGGTAGAAAGAATCAATTAAAAATATGTTGATGGAGAGATAGAAAACATCACCTGACATGAAAATCAAAAGATCAAAACCCCCAAAAAGATGTATTTCTCATTTTTAAGCAGAGATCCTTGGCTGTCCTACCACGATAATTAAGCAGGAATAGAACAAAAATCAGTAAGATAAGATAACACAGGTTCAGATAGATTTCCAGGCTTCTCTACTTGCCTACAGCACAGCAATCCGATTTTCCAGCACATTAGGGAAGCAAAAGTAGAACCAAAGGAAAAAAAAATTAAAAAAAAATAAATAAACCACAAAACTCCTACGTACTGGCTGGGATTTTGCTATTGCTACTTCAAATGGAGGAAGAAAATCCTCACAAGGAGAGTGCAGCAGATGGTAAGCAAATATTATGAAGCAATCTTCCCCAAAATCTGCAGCATGTCACAAAATACAGGAAATGGCAGATTTTGGATGAAAGGATCATAACGGGCCATATGTTGTTAAAGAGATTTTATTTGTGGTGAAACCCACACTGAGGTCCAACAGGAGGAGAAGTGCAGCCTCAGGTAGGAGAAGTGGTGGGATGGGAACCTGTAGATAGCAATAACTAAGGAAAAAAGAGAGGAGTTGGCAATTAAAGCTGAAGAAGAACAAAGCAGGGTGAGAACGAAGCTCAAACCAGTAAAATCCAAACACTTTGATGTGGAAAGAAGTCACCAGATAAAAAAGCCAAGCTTGGAAATACATATTTTAGATGCCAGTGAAATGGTTTTGTGCAGATGCAAATGACAGGCTAGAGACATGGAGAGAAAGCACAGAAGCAGATGTTGGGAGAACACAAACGAAATCAGTGTTTCCAGGAAAGTTCTACACATGGTCCCATTAATATGGGCTGCTGCCCTGATGGCAGCCACTGCTACTGGTGCATGAAGTTCAAACAAAGCTAATGTGTGATGTGGGAGGGGAAAAATATTAACAAATTGTGGTAATGAAAACAAAACAAAACAAAAAAAACAACAAAAAAAACCTGGAGCGTGGTCTCTGTAAAAAGTCTGGTTTGAAAAAGCAGGAGAAACGTCGAAGCTACAGAGAAGAAAGACAGAAAATCTCCTTTCAGAGGGTTTTTAGAAGAGGAAAATGCTAACTTATAAAAAGGGGGATGCTCTGAACTTGGAAGACCATAAAATAATGCTTTCTTTGATTATCTGGGTGAAGAATTCTCCATAAAGCTCCAAAAAGGGGAGAAATGCAAAGAAAAATACAAAATCCTGTCTTGGATCTGCTCTCTGCACCTTCACTACCTCACTCTCACAACACTTCTAACCCCCTCCCTGCTATTTAGAAAAGAAAAAAACCCCTGAGAATAAAAAAGGATAGATAATATATTAAAAGAGAACAGCAGGAGCCCTCCTAAACTCAAGGGAAAACAAGCACAGCATCCTACCCCCTAAGACAAAGGCATTTTGACTCCCCTTTGCAGCTTGTTGCTCTCCACAGAGGACAACCCTCCAAAAATATAAATAAATATGGTTCAAAGAACAGGGCTGAGAGAGAAATAAGCAAATAGAGGGATAAATCTGTACTAAAGGTCAACAAAACCTCCCCTAACTCAGCAAAAGCATCATCTTCACAAGGTCTAAGGGCCATTATGGACAATATCTGATTCCTTCCAGTGAAAGGAAACTTCTGAAGCTGCTGCTGTTTGGTTCCAAACCTTCACTTTACACCATATTTTCTGTAAAAATCGCTGCTTTTCTTGTTTTTTTCCAACAGAGGATTAAATTTTTAAACTCAGGCCTACAAGTACTTTATACTTTTCATTTAATTCCAGCAATTGCAGTGAGGAGTAAGAGCACGAGAAGGTCAGGCTGGTAATTAAAGCTATATTGTAGAAATAATGCTGCTTGAAGATGTGATTACATAATAAAATATTGCATAGTTCAGCATCAGCATTAAACTTGCATTAATGTATAAATATTTAACTGTAAAATATAAAGAAGGTAAAGATTGTTTATTTAAAAAAATGACAGCCCTATAAAGAGGAAAAAAGGAAAGGCTTTGCAGGAGTCATACTTACACTCAAAGGCTGTTGTCGTTGCATCTGGCAAAACTTGGCCGATGACATCCTAAAATACAAAGAAAAATTAGGTATTTATTAAATAAGAAATGCCCCAAATGGTCATCTAAATCATCTTAAGGATTTCCCAGCTGCAGGATGAAGACTTAAAGATGTGCAGCTCACCCCAAAACTGCAAAATTTTCAGTGAAAGACACAAATCAGTACAAATCGTGGTGCTCTCCTCCATCTTCTCCATGTTACCTTGAAGAAAACTCTTTATTTTTCTAGTAACTTCGCAACTTCACAAAGGCAAACAAGTCAGCACTGGCTGTTCTTAGAGTTTAAAGAATCAATTCTGCCCTGTTGTCAACAAGTTACAGAAAAATACAGGATCAGAGAATGCATTGAGTTGTAAGGAACCTTC
>VZTY01011853.1:2485-15907 GCA_013400935.1 Turnix velox | reverse complement strand
CGTTAGCCTTGTTTTCGTTTTTTTTTTTTTTTTTTTCATTTATTCAGAACCACAAAATACCCAGCGCAGAGGGAAGGGGGAGGGTGGGGGAATAAGGGCAGAACGCGATCTGCAAAGCCAACGGCCGAGAGTTTCCCAAGCTGTGAAGCTTTTGTGGAGTTAAAATTGCTGTTAAAAGGAGGTGCTACATCAGCAAGTCTTCAGTCATAGTTTTCTATGAACAGCCACCTTTACAAATGAGTGCAAATCTTAAAGGTCCGTTTTTAACATTTCAAGTCTCGAGGTTAAAAAGAAAAACCTGTTAAACAGAGCAACGAGCTGTTTCTGGAAATGCCCACGACTTATCTCTTTTTTTGTTTGTTTCAAACAGTTAAAAATGGCACGTGCTAATGCCACGGCTACGAAAAGACATCTGGGAACTCTAGACCCAACTAAAACACTATAAAAGAAAAACTAGAACCCAAAACACCTTCACCCCTGGCTGCAGAGCAGGGGGAAGGGGAGGGGGGGGATTCCGCCGTAATGCTGGTGAACAAACCCATTTGCAGAGAGAACCTTGACCTTTTCCCCCCCCTTCCCCTCGAGTCTTCTCAGTGAAAGGCTCTGGAATAAGAGGGGAGCAGCCACAGCCCCTCCAAGAGCATTTTGGTGCCCACGAGCAGGAGTTTGGGGAGGAAGGGGGGAGATGGGAGGTGCTGAATTGGTGTGGGGATGCAGGCACTTGTGTAGAGGAATGTAGGCTTCTCATGTCGACACTGAGCGTGGCTGCTTTCCCTGCTTCCCCTCTCCCACCCCAGACCACCACCATCTCCTCCCCGCAGCAGTGACAGGAGGCAGGAGGGAGAGGATGAAGCCAAATCCTGCAGTCTGGAGGAGAAACGGGACTGTGCTGAAGGTGGGATCCTCAGGGACCGTGACATCAGTGGGCTCAGCACTGACTTTGCATAGCTTGGTGATGTCTTCAGGCTTCACACACACAGACACACACACACACAAACACACACACACCTCGCCCAGGAGAGAAAATGGGGAGAGAGAGAAAGAGAGAGAGAGAGCGCAAATTCCCACTCTGGGGACAGACCTGACGGGCCAACACCACCCGTGTGGCTTCCAGGAAGGCAAAGTTTAAAAAAGTAGAGAACAAAAATTAAAAAAAAATAAAAATAAAAATAAAAAAGGTGTGCTTCTGTCCACGGGTGAAATGGCAACAAAATTCTTCCCTTTAGCAGCGTGGCAGGAGCCTCATTTTTGTTTTTTCTTTCCCAGGAAGCGCCGTGCACACTTTTTATTTAAAAAAAAACCCCACGTTGATATTGTAATGAGTTGCTACTGCTGCCCAACTGTACACAAGGCTCACTCAGTGCAGCAAAATGAGGCTGGGAAGCATCACTGTTGGGAAAAAGTTGGTCTTTTTCCTCTTACAAACCCGAATCAGTCAGAGTTTCCCTCCTTGTGGGAGTAATGATGATTTCATCACTCAAAGGAACGACTCGGGTGTGCTTCCAGAATGAAAAAAAAAACCCAAAAAAACAAAACTCTGTGGTGACACCACAACACAGAGAGCAGCAAAACCTAGCAGCAGAGAGGTGAGGGTGTGGAGGTGGCAGCTGGGGACACGGTGGGTGACACTCATAGGAACCTCTGGCCTGAGCACATGGCTCAGGGATGTAAACTCTGAGCGTGTTCATGACTGGTGGATTTTGGCAACAGACTCAGTATCATATAAAAAATAATGTTTAGTAAAAAAATCCCGCTGTCCCATCGTAAAAATTCAGGGGAAAAAAAAGAAAAGAAAAAAGAAAATAGAGGAAAAAGAAAAATCTATAGGGATTTCTGTCCTCACAGGATGTGAAGACCCCCCCTCAACCCCCCCCCCCTCCCCATTTGTCAGAGAGAGTTTTAAATAACAACAAGTAGTACATGGGAAACAAGAACAGGTCAGCAGCCATTCAACTCGTCCTGTGTGAAAAGTGCTCATCTCTCAAGGGAGTTTGACCCCAAAAACTGCAACTCGGGACCATGGAAATCAACTCCTCCCGATGGAAAGGCAGAGCCCCACCGAGACAAAGATCACCCTTTTCCTTCCCAGATTAAAAACGTGGAAAATTTTTGCAGCATCGTAGTAAGGCACTCAGCCATGGGGAAGTCTGTGACTGTTGCTTCAGAGGGCAGCAGCTAACTCGTGTGGAACACAAGGAAGACAGTTCTCAGCTCTGAGCTAAGTGCTGGGGTGCCTTACGCCCTACAGGGGGACCCATCCTGGGGGCAGGGAACTGGTAGTGTTAGAATTCTCCTAGAAACTAGTTGCTTTTCTTCCCCTCCCCCCCACTTAAACCCATTAAAGCATCTCGTATTCTAAAATATTAGTTTTATAAATCTAGTCTTCTGTTTTAAGGCTCTAAAAATCCCCTCCCCTTCCCACCCCACCCCCAAAAAATACCTACCAGCGCCTGGTGGGCAACGGAGGGACCAAAATCCACCATCTCACAGTCAGGAGTCTCTAGTATTGCATCTCAGAAATGAAAACCTGCTTCCTCCTCCTGGGAGTTTCATCCCATTCCTCCAATGCCTTCTTGTGTTTGGTCAGGTCAAAAATTTTGCAAAAGCCAGAAAAAATTAACACAAAAAAAAAAAAAATCCTCAGTCTCTTTCCAATCCTAAAAACCAAAAAAAATAGGTGTCGGATCTTTCTTCTGTTCCCCCCTTGGTGCTGGTCTCCTGCCTCGAAACGATGCGCTGCCTGCCCTGCAGTGATTTCTCATTGGAAAAAATTCAAAATAAATAAAAAACAAACAAAAAAAAAACCAACAAGGTGTCCCAATGCTTCCTTTTTTGTATGGCTCCTACAAATCTGAAAGCTTTCTTGAGTGAGGTAACAAAAGTTAGGCTTTCAAGCAAAGTACATGGTACGTAAAGTGTCCTGATGAACCTGCACAGCCTTCGCCAAGGCCTGGGGGTCTCTGCCGTTGCTCTGTCCAGATATATGACTGCCCTCGCCACTGGAAATCAAGGAAATCATCACATCATTATTTCATATTTCCCCCCCAGGAATTCTGATATAAACCCCCGTGGAGATGAGTGAATGCTGGCAGCACAGGGAGATGTCTCAGTGCTGGGGGCACTGCAGAGGTACCAACACACTGCAGCACCCCAGGGATGCTCCTTTAGGTTTGGGATAACCCCAGGATGGGATTTAACCCTCCTTCACCCCCTTTTTCCCTCCAGTTCACGCCTAAGAGGATGGAGCTACACGTGGGTCTCCATGCTGCCTGACCTCTGTTTGCTAACTAAATGTGAGACATCCTCTGCCTTCTGAATCCTGGGCAGTGAAAGCCCCTCCTTCTGCCTGGGTACCATGGAGCTGCTCTTCAGTGCTGTGGGCTCAAGGTGCCATGGATGAACCCCACATTTCCAAGGAATAGAGGAGCAAAAGCCACTGAGAGAGCAGATGCACCTCATCCAGCTGCCTTAATCCTCTTGCTGACTTCTTCTTAGGGAGCTGGCATGGACAAGGCACTGAGCAGCCTGATGTAGTGGGAGGTGTCCCTGCCTATGGCAGGGGGGTTGGAACTCGATGATCTTTAAGGTCCCTTCCAACCCAAACTATTCTATGATTCGGTTGTTTCTCTGCCATGGGTGCTTCCAAACAAAGCAAAGCAGGGTGTTGGTGCCTCTGCCCACCTTTAGGACCTCCCCCTCACCTGTCATGCTCCTTGTCCACCAGATGGTACCGTGCTCGGAAAGCCACCAGCCGGGCGTAGTAGGCAGGGGCAGGGATGGAGACGGAGCGGGTGCAGCGCACGTAGGTGTGGCAGAGCTGGTAGGTGAGGATCTGCAGCTCGTCCGCGGTGAAACGGTTGTCATCCCACAGCACGTAGTAGTGGGATGGTCGGCTTGTCCCCTGGGGAGGAGAGGGGACAGTGTGAGTAGGGTATCACCTACTCGCAGGCTCCCTCCCTCGTCAAATCAGCAGAAATGCTTCTGTCTCTAATTTTGGGAACCACACACATGGAGTGTGAAAACCAGCTCTCATCACCATCAGCATGGCTTCACCATGCCCAGCCACTGCTGGGGCTCCTGTGCTGCCATCCCCTGCTCCACACACTGCACACCCAGCATCTCATCTTCCACGGGCTCCTCACCAGCTCCCTGCTTGCTGTCCTCACAGCAGGAGAGGAAGCTACAGCGTCCCCTGTGGGAGCAGCCTGAGAGAGCCTCATAATAGCTTACCTGAGGGGGTCCTACAGAAAGGCAGGGGTAGGACTTTTAATAAGATATGTGATGGAAATACTAGAAATATTGGATGTAAGTTAGAAGAGGAGAGATTCAGGCTAGATATAAGAAAGAAATTCTTTACAGTGAGGGTGGTGAGACACAGGTTGGCCAGAGAGGTTGTGGATGGCCCCTCTCTGGAGGTGTTTAAGGCCAGGATGGACAAGACACTGAGCAGCCTGATGTAGTGGGAGCCTATGGCATTGGGGTTGGAACTCGATGATCTTTAAGGTCCCTTCCAACCTGAACTATTCTATGATTCTATGAAATGAGTGTAGTTTTTTTTGGGGTATGGTTCCTGCCTAGTGCTGGCAGCTGCAGAGAGGAATGTCTGCTGCCGCCATGGCTGGCCCTGGCTCTGCCACCCACAGGCAGGCAGCAGCTCCTTGCCAAGGAGCAGGCACCCTGGCAGGCCTGGCACACTCAGCCTCCAGCCAGTGAGCTGCTGAATTAGCTGCTCTGAAGGAAGAAAAGATTCAGAGGAGAGAGCCTTGGCTCCAGGAGGAGGTGCCACGTCTCACAGCAGCAGCCACACACCAAAGACCACAAGAGTGGCTCAGACCAACTGTCCCCAGTGCCACAGGGGGTTGTGGCAGGGTGGGATGCAGGTGGGATGCAGGTGGGATGCAGGAAACCAACCAGAGCCAAAAAGAAGCAGGAACACACAGCCCCTCCCCAGTGCCATACCTGGATGCCTGCGTGACTGCACAGGTAGAAATCAAACTCAAAGGGGTGGGTGATGTTTGTGTCCACGGTGGTTCCTGCTGGGATGTTCCCGCTCTTCCCAATCTACAGAGAAGGGAAAGAGAGATCCTTGAGCTCACCCCCCCCCCCCCCCNNNGAGAGATCCTTGAGCCCCCCCCCCCCCCCCCATCTTATTGTCAGTAAAAGGGTTTGGAAGTAAATTTAGATCAGCTGCACAGAGCACCAACAAGCTGCAAGCAAGGGGTTACTCATCCTGTCTCGTCAGCAGCTGCAGCCACCACCAAAACAGCAGATGCTGTCTGGCTGAGAGAGGCTATTTCAGGAGATTCACCAGGATCACCAGCTCCCAGTAACTCCCAGTAACAGCAAGCAGCTGCTGGGGCTCTCACAAGTCATCCCAGCAGCACCTTCTGCTCAAGGAGGAACTCTGCCTGCCAGTGGTGGCTGAGCTTTCCATCAGCAAAGCCAAGGCTGGCTCTTCCTCCAGGCTGAGGATGAATCAGCCACCTCTGGCCGCCCACAACACTCACCCTCTCGTTCTTGTCTGCACAGAAGAGACGGGTGTGATGCCTTTTCTGGACAACAATGTAGGTGATGCCAGGCTGGTAATCCTTTTCCAGTTTGATACAGGCATCTCGGATGGCAAGGAGCTCGTAGTGAAGGATCTGGAGACAAGAGCACACAGAGTGAGGTGGGGAAACCCTGCCATCCCTGGGCACCATTAGGGAGCTGGTGGATTCCCACTGTCCTACAGGGCTCCTCACCTGTGGGAGCTGCCCCTCGGGAACACCATCACGGTAGAAGATGATCCTGGTGGGTTTGAAGCGTGTGGATTTGTAGAACTGAATGAGGAGCTCCCTCACCATGTAGGACAAGTCCTCAATGATCTCCTGGCGAGGCCGTTGGACACGCACGGTGGCACAGTAGCGGCTGGGGTGGGCATCCATGCTGCCCACAACCTGCAGACACACACAAGGGACAGGCCCATGTGTCACAACAGGAGTGACAGAGGGGACAAGGGACATGCCCAGCCTCTGCTTGCTCCCTACACCAGCTCACAGCTCAGGAGATGGGACAGCAAACACTGTACAGACAACCAGCACCTAATAGAACCCCATATTCTCAGGGGGAACAAGCTATTACCCAAAAGGACCCCACATTCTCAGGGGGAACAAGCTATTACCCCACCCCTCAGCAACATTTCACTTTTGCTTCACAGAGATTGAGAGTCTGGGCTGATGTGCTCAACACAAACATTTCCCTTGGCCTCATCCACAACCCCCTTTCTGCTGCCCAAATGATGTCACACCAAGGGCACAATCAAGGCCATATGAAGGCTTTTCCTTCCCCACAGCTTCAAAACAGCTTTCAGAAAAATGAAGGAAAAAAAAAAAAAAACCCTCACAGTGGTCCTTGAAGAGAAAAAACACAGAGATGTTTTGAGAGGGGAAGTGCTGCCGCCAGGAGACAGACTGTTCTGTCCCACCCACACCTCCAGCAAACAGCCAAAAGCCTTTCCCAACCCCTTCTCTAATTAAGAAAAAAAACACTCCTCCAATGACACGTTTGCATGCCAAGGAAAACCTGAGCTAAGAGTCCTGGAAAGTTAAAAACTTAATAGGGAAATGCTGATGGGCTTGATTAAAACGGGAGCTGAGAGAACCTGACACTTTCCTTCTACAAGCACAAGAAACCATCTCAGAGTCCCCACCAAGGGCTTGAGCTGCCACTTGGGATGGGAGCAGCACTTCACTTGATGGATGTTCTATATTCCTTTGGGGTGAAAGGCAATCCTCCTCCCCAAAGGGCAGCCTCACCAGCCCAGTTTTCCCCATCTCTCCCACCCACGGAATGACTCCTTGAGTCACACCGAGCTCTGGGGTCAGACACACCACGAGCCCCATCTGCTGGCAGCCAACAGCTCTCCTACAGCTCCCCAAAACCACAGCTCCTCTGCAGAAAGGCAGGTGGTGGTTGGGAACCCATCACCCCGGGAGTGATTCTTGGACACCCCACAGGGCATGGGGACAGCCTGAGAGCTGTCACACCAGGGTTAGTGATGCCACAGCCCCTTCACAGACACACGAGTCCCATTCCCTGTCTCCAAAGAAGGAGCTTACAGCTGTTATGGAGGGTTTCTTGCCATCTCCTGCCGGTGGGTGAGTGACATCAGCCCCGAGGAAGATCACAGGCTGCTGAAAGACAGCAGAGCTGGTGGGAGAAGAGGGAGTCAGTGTTCCAGAGCCAGCCAGGACCCCCTCTGCCCCAGGTCACACCAAATCAGACCCCAAGCAGCCATACGAACCGCTGGTGAGGCACAAGGATGTTGTTGATCCCGCCAAGCTTGACGTTGATCTTGAGGCAGAGATTGGAAAGGGTCTGAGGGGAGGTTTTCACCACGTTCTTCACCTGGACACACTGGGTGGCCATTCCCAGCAGGGTGTCCCCAACACGCTTCACCTCAGCTGCAGGCAGAGAAAAACATCAACACACAGGGAGTCAGCAACACCCTGCTGCCAGCAACACCCCTGGGAACAGGCAGGGGCTGAGGCAGAGCAAAGCCCCCCCAGACACACCATACACCGGCGTCTTCCCTGGGAGGATGACAATGATGAGCTGGAGCCCAGAATAGGTGTTCTTGAGGTGTCGGAACATGGGCTCCACACTGTCAGCACCCTGGGCGTACTTGCAGAAGCAGGGCTGGCCCTGGATGGGCATCCCTGCATCCTTGGAGATCTTACGTAGCTGGTCTGTAAAGTTCCTGTGCCCGGGAGGAGAAGGATCAGCCCCAAAACTTTGCACATGGCAGCTCCACCACTGAGTGAGAAGGGACCCTCAGCTGGAGCCCTGTGGCACAGGACAGAGAGGTACAGGCACGGGACTGGTGGGAGCAGCACGGTGGTCACACCATGAACTCCCCCCAGGCCATCCCACCCTCCTGGGCTGTCCCTTTCCTTACTTCAGCACCTCCTCCCGACACTGCTTCTGCGGGGCAAAGCAGGCGATGGCCCAGACCTTGATCTCGATGCCGTTGTAGAACTGCTTCCCCCTCATGTCCCACACACCCTGGTTGGGGGTTGCAATGGCTCGGTTCTGCAAAAGGAAAAGGAGGGTCAGACACTGCCATAGAATCATAGAATAGTTTGGGTTGGAAGGGACCTTAAAGATCAGGGACACCTCCCACTACATCAGGCTGCTCAGTGCCTTGTCCAGCCTGGTCTTGAACACCTCCAGAGAGGGGGCATCCACAACCTCTCTGGGAAACTTGTTCCAGTGTTTCACCACCCTCACTGGAAAGAATTTCTTTCTCGTGTCCCACTCCAGCATCCCCTAGGGAGCCCCAGCTCCTGCTGTGCTCGTGTCCCCAGCATGAAGCTGTCCCTCCACTGCCAGGGGCTCCTGCAGCCCACTGCTGCTACAAATTATGTCTAGAAATGGCATTTTCTGATGTGGAAGTGTCTCTGTGCTCCACAGTCCTACTCACCCGGCCTCCATACTGCAGGATGGGAGCTGGCAGCACCCTCCCTGTCACCTCTGTCATGTCGTCTTTCACCTTGATCCCAAACTCCTGAATGTAGGGATCCAGGTTGTAGCTGGCATTCTTCATCTGCAAGGAAAGGGAGGGACTGAAACCCACCACTGCATCCCACTGGGGTCATCACAGACATGAGGCTGTAAACCTGCCACCAGAGCCACAGCCCCAGTGTCCCTTGTGCCACGTACCAGGCGACTGATCTCCTCCTGCCTGTCTGGGGCTGACCTGGCTGTTGCTTTTATCATGGTTGAGGTTTGATTGTCTGTGAGCTTCTTGATGCACCGCTGGCCTGCCACGATGTTGCAGACCTGGAGAGGGACAGAGACAGCAGCACAGGCATCAGGGACAGGTGAGAGACAGTGGAGAGGGGCTGAATCACCCCACAGGTCCAACACTCAGAGCCTGCTCTCACCTCCAAGGGCAGGTAGGTGTGCTTCTGCTCCTGGCCAACCTGCAGGCAGGGCAGGTGGGGGTACTTCAGCTGCAGGTTGTACTTCTGCTTGAAGTACTGAGCCACTGTGCACTCCACTGTCTGACCACTCTCCAGCTGCAGGGGAAACCTGGCAGAGGTAGGACATGGAGGATGCACCCTCTGAGAATGGGAACCTCCAGAGCTTGTGCTCTACCTGCTCTGGCTGGGGGGGAGAGATTGGGCGCCCCAACAGCTACCCTCAAAGAAAATAGAAATCACAACAGTGGCATTTTCAGAAATGGAGTCAGGAATGCTACATAGACTGAGGTCCATAAATAAAGCTCTCCTTCACTAATCCAGCTCATCAGGGACAATATTTATTGCAGGATGTGCCCATCAGGTACACACATGGCATCCTGGAACAACTCAGTGCCCACTCTGGGAGCCCAGCTCCAAACAAAGGTTAACTGGCCTCGCCCCTCTACAGGGTGGGCAGAGCAGGGGGGGCAAGAGGATGCACTTCCCTTCAAAACCAACTCTGCCTCCAACTCTGTTTTGCTTCCAGGGCTTTGGAAGGGAAAAACCCCACTGTTGAGCCCTGGAAACAGCCCCAAGCAGTGTCTGTAGGGGACTGTGGGGAAGCAGGGCAGCCCCCAGCATAGAGGGGTGCCCTGGCCCATCCCACTCCCAGGCACAAGCAAATCATTTCAAGGCAGGGGATGGCTTTATTCCCTGACAAAGCTCCTGCTTCAGCAGGGTCTATTTTAAGAAAGAAGAAAACCAAACTCGGAGGTAGAAACTAGGACAATTCCTGGCATGTCAGCTCCCGCCCGCCACAGCACAGCCTGCCAGACACAGCATCCTCTCCTCCTCCTCCTCCCTCCCTGCACAGCACACAGCACCAGGGCAGGCTGCAGCTCTCCCTAACGACACCAGCAGCTGCTGGGAAGGAGAAGAGCTCAGATTTTTTCCAGCCAGGGCACCTTCCCACCCGCCTTACGTCTGGTGGCTGGCTGGCCGCCTGGTCACGTTACACACTCGGTATTTCCTCTTCATCTGCCCACAGTGGGTGACCTCCACTTTCAGACCTGGTGCAAGACAGAGAGACAGTAATCACTGGGTGAGGTGGGAGCAACCATCTCCACACAACCCCCCCAGGACACCACCAAAACCTTAACCCCCTCAGGACACCACTGAAACCTTAACTGATTTACCATCTGCACCAGTAGCTGCCCTATGAAGGGCACAGGAGGTAACAGTGCCTGAGAAGACTTTTTAAATGTTGCTGATGTCTGTCCCCAGCACTCCCTGAGGGCTCTACCTTTGATCTCCTTGGTGAAACGCACTCTCTGTGAGTCTGTCAGGGGCTTTGGCTGCTCATCAATGTTCCGGATGTCCAACACCTCACACATGAACTCAATCACAGGCTGGGCTTTGTAGAAGGCAGTGGCTGAGACTGTGGGACAGACACAACAATGCATCTCTCATCTCTTGACTCAAGAGCCACCCAGATCCAACCCCCACACACACTCCCAGCCCCACCACCACAGTTCCCCAGTGTGAAAAGTACATCACCATCAATGTTGAGCATCATCTTCCACATGGCAGGTCTGACTGACTGGTGGAAACCAAACCAGACCTCCCTGCCGCCTCCCAGGGGGTGGTAGTAGCCCTCGGGGGGGGAGAAGAAGGAGCGACCCACAGGAGTGTACCTGAGAACCAGGGTAAACCATGTCAAACCAGCCCACAGCAAGCATGAAGCACCCCCAGCCCCTCTAAACCCCCCTCCTGTCCCACCAGCTCCATCACCCTGTTTATTTCTACTGCAAGAACATCAGGCCAGACATAAGAAAGAAATTATTTATGGCGAAGGTAGTGAAATACTGGAGAGGTTGTGGATGCCCCCTCTCTGGAGGTGTTTAAGGCCAGGCTGGACAAGGCACTAGTGGGAGGTGTCCTTGTTTATGGCAGGGGGGTTGGAACTAGATGATCTTTAAGGTCCTTTCCCACCCAAACTATTCTATAATTCTATGATTCACAGCCAGCATCATGACAGCATGGCTGCCTCCTCCCAAAGACCTCCAAGGCCAGCCCCAACCACAAAAGCAGCCAGTCCCCTCCCTGGCACAGCTCCTGCCAGGCTGCCCCTTGGCACAGGTACCTCATGGAAGCCAAGTGCCTCATGGCCACATCCAGTGCCTGGACAGACTCCAGAGGGACAGGGATCTGCCCACTGACCAGGGCCTCGTGCAGCATTCGCCAGCTGACAATGGCCATCCATTTGATGGACACCTTAAATATCCTGTCCTTGCCTTCTCCAGGGATCGTCACCTCGAAGTCAACCTGGGTACAGAAGGAAAAGACCATGACATTCCCACAGGGCAAGGGGAGGAGGTGCTTTTAGGCTGGTATTTCCCAGGCACCACCCTTGCTGTCCCCCTCTTACCCTCTCATTTCCAATGGGCAAGGCTGTGACCGTGTAGATGTTCTTCTTCCCATCATAGACTGGTTTTCTGTCCCCAAAGATCTGGGGTTTGAAGTGCTGTACCATGTACTCCACCACTTCCCTACAACAAAGAAGGGCCAGAGGAGAGAAGAGGGAGGTTTGTTTTGCTGGTTACATCCTGTCACTTCCCATAGCCTGCCCAGCTCTGAGTCTCCCTACATGGACACTTGTGAGCCACAGGGTTCCTGAGCTGTGTCCTTCAAAAGGAAGGAGGGTCCCTGAACAAGCAGCCAAACACAGAGAAGCAGACAATGGCCCAAGGTCTGGGCTTTGCTATTTTTAACTGTGGGAGTTTTGCCACAATAGCACAGCTAATTTGAAGAAGCAGGGGCTGCACTGAGGTCCAGGACTTCCACAGCTGCTGGGGGCAGGGACAGACACAGCTGGTGGGGTCCAGCACCATGACCATGACCAATGGCCTCCACTGGTGGAAATGGAGAGCAGGAATTTATGGAGCCTCCACGAGGAATGAGTGGCAAAACCTCTAATACTTGCCTTACCTGTTGACTCTGCGAGGGCATTTGTCAGGTTTGATGTCCACTTCATAGTGATACACATCGATCTTGGGGATGTCCACCTCAAAGTAGTTGGCCAAGAGCTTGATGGGCTTCCCAACAGTTCCTATCCCGGGCCGACGTGGTGCTTGAAATACCTGCTGCAAGGGTGGCAGGTATGCACCTGCAGCTGTGGGGACAGAAAAGGGTTAGGAAGGTGGGAGAGACCCCATGCCCAGAGAAACAAACCACACAGAGTCACAGCACTCTCCATCACTGCATCCTCCCCACAGGGAGGACCAAAAGTGACCTGTCCTGCTGCACAACATCAAAGCTTTGCTGTGAGGGCAGTGCCAAAAATAGCCCAGGTCTGACAGATCCCCAGCGCCAAGAGGGAATCACTGGGTCACAGGGAGAGGAGAAATGAGATGCTGCTGCTGCCAACCCCAAAGAAAAGCCCACAGCTAATCCTGCTGAGGGGCAGTGCCACGAACAGAGGGGTCTCACCCAATTCCATGCTTTGCATCCACCAGTAAAGTATGCAAACTCTACCCCCAGATGAGCTCCTCACGGCGTTAATTCATGTCTTCACACCACCAGAACCTCTTGAAAACCTCCAGCTCCCCGACTACACATCGATATGATCCTAAACCACGGTTTGCCATCCCAGAGGTATCTGCCAGCGCTGCTGGAGGCTCTCCTCCCACCCAAACCTCCTGAGAGAGCAGCTTCCCCGCAGCTACAGCAAAGCCAGAACCCGCGGTGTCTCCTCTCCTGGACCCCGGTGGCACTTTGGTGTTGGAGAGGAGCTGCAGCAGCTTTGGGGCTGGTGGTTAGGAGCACAGAAAGGGGGCTGGCGGTGAAACCCTTCGATAGAAAACTCCTGATTCTGGATAAAAAGCCACCCAAAGAGGCGGGAGGAGGGATGGGGGGGGGTTCCCGCATACCTCATCTCTGTCGGCGGAGCTGGGCAGGCTCCCACACTTTGTCATGTAAATGTGCGCGGCCGGGGCGGGGGCCGGAGCGTCGCTCCTGCAGCACAATGCGGGCAGCCAGCGGGATGAAATGCGGCTGCCATTAGCAATTCAGCCTCCCCGGCAAGAAACCACACAAAAGCCGTGCCCTGGGGACGCCCCGGCGGCGAGAGCATCCACAGCATCCTCACCGGCATCACCAGCATCACCCTCACCGCCAACCCTTCGCACCCGCGGGCACGGGAGGGCGATGAGGGCACCGGCGCTGTCCAGGAGAAAGTCGGGTTTTGGGGTAATTAGAGCTGGAATCCGCTTTGTCTCCGTTATTTATGGGAACAGCTGGGGAAGGCGACCCGCTGCCCCACAGCTGCCCGCAGCCGCCGTGGGACGGCGTGAAATTACCATGTCATTGAAATCCTGCCCAGCGCCGCATTCAGCCCGGGGGCCGCCCGAGCAGGGACCAGACAAAAGGGGGTTTTATTGCGGCGGCGACGGCCCCGACGGCTCCTTCCCCCCCCCCCCCC
>VZTY01011851.1:11979-30649 GCA_013400935.1 Turnix velox | reverse complement strand
CCATGGCAGGGGGATTGGAAACATCTTCAATGTCTCTTCAAGCTCTTAACTATTCTCAGATTCTTTGTTATGCCAGTGACTATTGTCAGGGCTAGCTTGGGAGATGGTCTCAAACAGCACTGTGTGACCAAAATGTTTTCTGGAATGGTTAAGTATTAACCCAGCAGTGTCATGCCCCTACAATCACCTGGCTGAGGTCTGGTAGTCAGGCCAGAGAGTTTGGACCTCCTGGCCTGTGCTTCTTGATCTAGGAATGATTCAGAAAGTCCTTATGCCTGAATGGAATCCAAGCCACATTCCTCTTCATTTTTATGGGTTTGTGGCAGGTGATTTAAGCCCCATCAGTTAAGCCTGTGATTGCTGAGTTGCAACTTCTTGTTTGTTTTGGGACCATGCCTGGGAACATTGCGTATGAATCAGAGCACTGCTGTGCTAGGTGCTGTAGAAATGCAGAGCAAAACAGAGACCTGGGTACATCTAACTTGCAAAATGTTAGTCTGGTTCAATGCAGTGATGAAAATACTGCACTGCTTGCTTTAACTCTTGCATGGACACCTCTTTGGATTGTAGCATCCCCTGAAATTACTTCAATAGTCAATGAAGGAACACAAGTTAGGTAGATTAGCCTGCCACAGTAGTACTAGAATGCATTAGGCATTGCAGTAATGACCAGAGAGGTGGCCAATGTCTTATTTCTAAACAGTTTTTTTGCCTAATGAAGGAGGAGGGGGGATGAGGGTGCTCTGGAGATCATCTTAGGGGGCTAGGGAAGGGAAGGGAAGGAGAGAAGGAGGAGAGGGACAGCATGGAATAATACCACTTTATGTGATCAAGACTGGCTGAAGGATGCAGATGTCTCAAACCTTTCTCTCTTCTCAAAGTAGAAATACCTGAAAGGAGTGCAGAATGAGTGCAGCGTTTGTGTACCTGCCCCAGTGAATGCCCAGGTCTGGGCTGGTGTCTGATAACCATGCGTGTGACTTCTTGGTCTGTAGAAAAGTAACTATGAGCCAGCCTGTATCTTTGTAAGAGCTGTCACCTAGTTTTATGAGGACACAAGAAAAAACTGTGCTGATTGTAGCTCATGTTTTTTTCTACTAGAATCCTGAGATCCCAGTTCTGAGGAAGTACTTTTTACTTTATGAATGTGCTCCATACTTTTTTTTTCCCCCAAAATTCAGAGAATCACAAAATGGTTATATTTGGAAGGGACTTTTAAAGATTATCTAGTCCACCCTTCCTGCCATGGGCAGGGACATCATTCACTAGACCAGATTGCTCAAAGCCCCATCCAACCTGACCTTGAACATGGTCCAATGATGGAGGTTCCACAACTTGTCTGAGCAACCTGTTCCTCTGTCTCACTACCCTCTTTAAATTAATTAAATTAAAGCTTACTGGCATGGAAAAGTCAATATTTAAAGTCAACGTAAGCATCTCTTCTCTCTCCCTCACAGTCCTGCTTGAAAAATGAGGTGACCTTTGGGTTACGGGGGCTGCTTCTGGAATAGAATAGAATAGAATAGAATAGAATAGAATAGAATAGAATAGAATAGAATAGAATAGAATAGAATAGAATAGAATAGAATAGAATAGAATAGAATAGAGTAGTTTGGGTTGGAAGGGACCTTAAAGATCATCGAGTTCCAACCCCCCTGTCATAGACAGGTACACCTTCCACTACATCAGGCTGCTCAGTGCCTTGTCCAGCCTGGCCTTAAACACCTCCAGAGAGGGGGTGTCCACAACCTCTCTTGGATTCCCAGTGAGACACCTTCTGAGTCCAAGATTTCTTCCCCACTGAGTGACAGGAAACAAACAGAGGCAATCCTATGGGGATGAGGTAATTTGTCTGGAGACAGATCCTTCCTTTACAGACTGTGGGCTGGTGGGATGGGTTTTCTTCAGAAGAGAAGGTCTTGGATAGCCCCCATCAGACTGGAGGAATGACTGGAATTCACCATACCACGCTGGCAACCCCTACAGATCTTGCTGGGCCATTTTGAACAATTGTTAGGAAACAGGGGCAGAATAAACAGTGCAACTTGACCTCTGGCCTTTCCTCTTTTGTCCACAGAAGTTCAAGAAATTCCAGGGGCTAGGAGCCAAACATCTGTATTTCCCCTTGGAGGTTGCCAAGTGCTGTGTTCCCTCAGTAGATTGGACAAGGTATATTTAGAAAATGAGATTCAGAAACTAGTGGAAAATGGGTGAGTGCATCTGAGCTGTTGGTCTCCTGGAACAGAGTCTGCATAAGCCCAGGCATGTATTTATATATTCATCCACATGCACTGGATCCTACATAGGTAAACACAAACTGAGGGACACCCTGTTTTGTAAGTTTGAGCTTGTTTTGTTGATGCTGATAATTTTTAAAAAGGGGAGCTGAGGGCTGTGGGTCTTGTTTCCAAGTTGAAAGTCAGGCACTCTGTGGTCTACGGGAGCTGAGCTGTCAGGCTTAGGAGATGGGCACAGCATTAAGGGAATAAAAAGCCAAAAGGTCTTTTAAATAGCTCAGCTTAGGCAACTAAATAGAGTTTAACACTGCTTTTAAAGAGAGGAACTAGGTGACAAGCTCTAGAGCCACCCACTTCTGTCAGTAGGGGCTTCACAGCCAGCAACCAGGCTTCTCATAGAACAGTTTGGGTTGGAAGGCACCTTAAAGATCATAAGGTTCCAACCCCCCTGTCATAGGCTGGGACACCTCCCACTACATCAGGCTGCTCAGTGCCTTGTCCAGCCTGGCCTTAAACACCTCCAGAGAGGGAGCATCCACAACCTCTCTGGGCAACCTGTTCTTTCCTCAAAAAAAGACCCACCTGCACACTGAAAATAACTAACCTGCCTGGTCTCTCCAACTTAGAAGGATGTTGTGGACTCCACTTTAGAAAGCCACAAGGTTCATCAAGCATGACTTGCCCTTTGTGAAGCCATGCTGGCTATCTTGAATTATCTCCTTGTCCTTCATGTGCCATAGCATAGCTTCTAGGAGAATCTGCTCATGATCTTCCCAGGCACAGAGGTGAGGCTGACAGATCAGTAGGTCCCAGCATCCTCTTTTCTACACTTTTTGAGGATGGGTGTAATATTTGCCTTCTTCCAGTCACCACGAACTTGGCCTGACCACCATGACTTTTCAAATAGTATGGGGACTGGCTGGGCAACTACATCAGCCAATTCCCTCAGGGCTCTAGGATGGATCTCATCAGGTCCTATTGCCCAGAGAGGTTGTGGATGCCCCCTCTCTGGAGGTATTTAAGGCCAGGCTGGACAAGGCACTGAGCAGCCTGATGTAGTGGGAGATGTCCCTGCCTATGGCAGGGAAGTTGGAGCTAGATGATCTTTAAGATCTCTTCCAACCCAAACCATTCTATGATTCTATGACCTGTAGATATTCAGGTTCCTCAGATGGTCCCAAACCTTGTCTTCACTGACAGCTGGCAGGACTTTTTCCGTTTGGTCTTGATCTTGTGTTCAGCTTGGGAGGCATACAGAGAGAGATTTCCATGGAAGACTGAAGCAAAAGTCATTCAGTGCCTCAGCCTTCACCTCATCTTACTAATCAGTGGGAGTACACTTTATTTAAGCTGGCTTTTCTGTTTTATATACCTGGAGAAGCCCTTCTTGTAATTTTTAACAACTCTTGCTAAGTTGAGCTCCAGCTCTGCCTTGGCCTTCCTGATCTCCACCCTACATAAGTGAGCACCTTCTCTATGCACCTCCCTGACCCTGCTTGAATTGCTTGTGCATTTCCTTCTTGCTTTTTGGTTTGTCCTGCAGGTCCTGACTCAGCTGACCCTGGGATAAGTTTTATTGTTTCTTACTGCTGGCATCAAAGCCTAAGCTGATAACAGCATCAGACAAATACACCTATATGTACTTTGAGGCTGGAAACAGTTGGTTTTGACATATCCAAGGTGGGGAGCCGTATTGTAGATTTCTATTTGGTTCTTCAGAAGGTCTAGGGTCTTGTGCTCAATGCATCAACTGCTAACAGCAGGTTTAGTAATGTCTGAGAGGGGATTCTGTGAGAAATGCTTCATGGGAAATGAAAAATAACAGAATAGAAAAAGAAGATGAATTACAGTAACTTGTTTAGGCATACTCAATTTGTTCTTCTGCCCTTTGGAGGGCAGATGGGAAAACATAGTACTTCAGGTCCCCTGATGGTTTATCAGGAACAGTTTGTATTCAGGATATTGCCAAATTCCAGCAGAATTTCTCTCAGGGAGATGAAGAACTCCTCACGACAACCAAGATCCTTACAAATTTGTCTTGTGTCCACTCTGCATGTGTTTCGGATCCTGATGATACATGTGGGATGACTGTAAAGTGGTTGTTACAAACTGTTCCCTGAGATATTTCACCATGAGACTCAAGACAGGATATACAGTACCATTAAAATAATTCCTTACCAAGTTGCTTGTGTTGATCTAGTGCCAGTTTGTTTAGTAATATTTCCCTGCACTCTCTGCCATGACCAGGTGCCCCTGCAGCAGCATGCATCTGGAATCACAAGTGCATTTTTGCAAGCCATAAAGAAAAATCTGTGTGTCTCTGTAGCATATTATAATATTTTGATATTTCCCAGATCGCTCATGCTCTCGTGCTTTAGCTTTGCCCAGAGTCTTTCAGAAGAACTCTCCTCACACACATGCCCTAAATAATCTGAGGACTGTGGCTGTGATATTTATAGCAATGCAAAGTTGCCCATTTATGCCTGTGTTGTGTTGTTCTCAAAAGAATTTCTAGAGTGATGGCATTTTTCATTTTTAGTGTTTTTATCTTTAATTGTAGAGCACTGAACATATTTGTAATTGCTGCCATTATTGCTGCTGGTTGGCTTATTTGCCTACAAAGTGCACTAAGATGTAAAGGTAGAATCCTAATTACAGTGTGCACTTGCAGCCAAGAAGGCCAACCAAATCCTGGGTTGCATCAAGAGAAGTGTGACCAACAGGTCAAGAGAGGTGATTTTGCCCCTCTACTCGGCTCTGGTGAGGCCCCACCTGGAGTGTTGTGTCCAGTTCTGGAGTCCTCAACATAAGAAGGACATTGAGCTGTTGGAGTGGGTCCAGAGGAGGACTACAAAGATGGTGAAAGCGCTGGAGCAACTGCCTTATGAAGACAGGCTGAAGGAGTTGGGGTTGCTCAGCCTGGAGAAGAGAAGGCTCATAGTAACTTATCAGTACCTGAAGGGGTACAGATAAGTACAGAAAGGCAAGGGTAGGACTTATTAATAAGATATATGATGGGAGGACTAGAAACAATGGATGTAAATTGGAAGGGAGGAGATTCAGGATTGACATAAGAAAGAACTTATTTTCAGTGAAGGTGGTGAAACACTGGAAAAGGTTGCCCAGAGAGGTTGTGGATGTCCCCTCAATCCCTGGAGGTGTTCAAGGCCAGGGTGGACATGGCACTGGGCAGCCTGATGTAGTGGGAGGTGTCCCAGCCTATGGCAGGGGGGTTGGAACTCAATGATCTTTAAGGTCCCTTCCAATCCCAACTATTCTATGATTCTATGATTCTACAGCACAGGCTTGGGGAGGAAGCATTTGGAGGCAGAAAGCACTTAGATGAACACCAGGTTGCTTCCAAGAGAACCTCCAATTAACTGCCTGTTACGGTTGCATCCACTTCATAGAAATAATTCTGTTATATTTTTAAGTTCTTGTGTCTGAGCATCCCTCTGTGAAGCTCACGAAAGGATGTGGGACATCTCAAGCCATTGTTTGCCTGGGATCACAGTGGCTCTTTACAGCAGGGGATTGTTTCAGGGGTCATCCAGCTCCCTTCTGATGGCTGCAATGAATCAGGCTTCCTACAGCTATCAGATAACCCTATGGATGAGTTTGAAACAGGTTTATCTCCAAAATACAGGGAGAAAATAGGAGCATGTGAATGTCATTGTAAGTGGTTTGCTGGAGTGACAGGAGTGTGCAAGCTCTTTGTGGTGCTGTGTAACATTGCCCTGTACATGTTGTTCTCCTGCTTCTGCAAATCAACCATTTAGTGTAATTGTAGCTGCTGTTGGCAAAAGGCACCCATAGCACTCACTAGGAGCTGAAAAATCTCTGCTGCTGAGACAGGAGAGCTTTCAGCTCAGAGTCACTGAGAAAGAGATGGACAAGACAATGATCTTTATGCAGGCCAGTGATAAATGATCTTACTGTTCACCTTGATGGTGTTTGCTTCTAGGTTATAAATAATGGTCTGCAGTGGCCAAAAACCCAGCCTCTTGCCCATCCCCTTGTGGGGAAACTGTATTTATCACAGCCTCTGGTCCCATTTTGTCCACATTTGGAATCCCAGAGACTGAATCCAGAGCACCATTTATAGGGTTATGAAAACTAGACTCACATGGATGCCCATTTAAGTGGAGAATGCCTTAGGACAGGTGCTCAGCTGATGTGAGAACTCAGATCCAACAAGGAGTATGTAATCATTTAATATGTACATACATCTGACTACTCTTTGTAAAGATCTTCTAGAATTTCCAGCAAAATTGTTTCTTTGGTTGTCTTTTCCCTACTGCTGTGTGCAAAAGGAAGACAGCATTACTGAGTTTAGGTGGCTTTCAAGGGAATTTAGCTTGGATATTGTAACTGCTTGTCTCCATCACCTCCACAGGGAGCCATAGGCTGGCAGTCCTGGGCAGCAGATGGTCCTAATTCTCTCAGATTTACTACATGATGCCTCTGTCTCTCTCTCCCGCAATAGCATCAGTGACAGCACAAGTGCTGGCTTTAAGCTTTGTCACAAAATCGGAGCAAAATGTTTAGATACTCCAAATCACAACAAACTAACCCCTGGCTCTGCACCATCTGTGGTGGAAGATGCCTTTTGGACCTTTGCCTGGCACAGGTCCTCTTCCTTCATGCTGAGCCAAGGCAGCTGAGTTGTGTTGGAGGCTTTCCCATCTCCTGTCCCAGAGGGTAGCGGTGGTGGCCATCCTTAGCTCATCCACTTTGTAGCATAAGCTGTCTGCAGGCAAAGCAGAAATATGGCAGAGACACAGAGCTTAGGCTGGAGGCTGTCACTCACATTATGAACCTGCTGCCTGACTTGTGGGGCTGCCTCTTTTCATAGAATCATTCTCAAAGACAAAAGAGGTGCAGAAATGTATTATTGAATGTAATGAAAAAAAAGAAAGAAGTAACATTTAAATTTTTCCTCCTGGTTTTGCTCTACATTGATAAATTATGGTTGATTAAGTTACAGAAAGAAGCATTTTACTGGTGTCATGTCCAAGGGCTTGGTGGCACTTGATACTTCTTGTGCTGGGTTCTGTATGAACACAGAGGAAAATCGGGGCTTTGCTCTAGAGACAGGTATAGTGAAACACTGGAAGAGGTTGCCCAGAGAGGCTGGGGATGTCCCCTCTCTGGAGGTGTTCAAGAACAGGCTGGACAAGGCACTGAGCAGCCTGATGTAGTGGGAGGTGTCCCTGCCTATGGCAGGGGGGTTGGAACTTGATGATCTTTAAGTTTCCTTCCAACCTGATCTATTCTATAGAAGAAAGGATCACACTCATCCTTGAACAGTGGGTACCAAAAGCACAGCACAGGGATTTCTGGTTAAACAATTCACCCAACACCATGTCTAGCTCCTTCCCAAGAAAGGGGGCTGCGCTGATGGGACATTTAGTCTGATTCCTGCTATATTTTGCTTCTATTTTCAGCACAACCCAAAAAGTCTGAGTCAGTTCTAGTGACTGAACTGAGGTATTTTCAGTCTCAGCAGAGGACACTCACCAGAAAACATGACAAGCCTGTAATCACAGAATGATTAGAGTTGATAAGGACCTTAAAGATCATCTTCTAAAAAGGCTTGACCCACCTTTGCTCAAGCCCTGAAATCTTTCTGGACTTGTGGTTTCAGCTTTCTCCTTTATAAGCAGGTGGTTTTTCTTGTTACAGTCCCCTTGCTGAGTCAGGGAGTCTGAGATGGCAGAGCATGATGTGCTGTGCTTAGGGCTGAGCTTCAAGATAGGCAAAGTCACATTGCCAGAGCAAAGTGTGCTCAGAAACCATGGCCTGAGCAAACAAAGCAGCCTCCCTTGTAACTCTGCAGTAAGGCCCTCTATTTGGTGGGATTTACACAAGGATAATCCATGCTGACAGAGTGAAATCCCAACCTCAGGGGCATTTCTGCCATGCTTCTGCACTCAAGCAACAACTGACTCTGCTTGGATGAATCTTGCAGCTCTGCTCTTTCCTTTTCATGTTTCTCAATATCAATGAGCCCTCTTTTTATTTCAGAGACTAGTTTTGTGCAGACTGGACACAACCCCTCACCCCTTCTGCAGCACCCTCAGCCCTGGCTGAGGGTTACACCAGGGTTATACCTCTGACTGAGTGTTCTCACCTGGGGTATAAACTCAGCTCTCTGCCCTTTTGTGCTTTTCTTGCTGGGTCTGCTTGAGACATATGATCTGTGGTGGGGATTTTATTGTTGTGATTACCTGGAGAAGGGCTATTTTAACACATAACTGCTCATACTTTACTTATTTTCTCCAGTTCTGGAGTCCTCAACGTAAGAAGGACATTGAACTGTTGGAGCAGGTCCAGAGGAGGGCCATGAAGATGATCAAAGGGCTGGAGCAACTGCCTTATGAGGACAGGATGAAGGAGTTGGGGTTGTTCAGCTTGGTGAAGAGAAGGCTCAGGGGGCACCTCAGAGTAGCTTCTCAGTACCTGAAGGGGAACTACAGAAAGGCAGGGGTAGGACTTTTTAATAGGATTTGTGATGGGAGGACTAGAAATAATGGATGTAAATTGGAAGGGGGTAGATTCAGGATATATACAAGAAGGAAATTCTTTATGGTGAGGATGGTGAGACACTGGAAGAGGTTGCCCAGAGAGGTTGTGGATGCCTCATCTGTGGAGGTGTTTAAGGCCAGGCTGGACAAGGCAGTGAGCAGCCTGATGTAGGTGGGAGGTGTCCCTGCCTATGGCAGTGGGGTTGGAACTGGGGGATCTTTAAGGTCCCTTCCAACCCAAACTATTCTATGATTTGGACTCTTTCTGTGAATGCCACACTTTGTACTGGACTCTGAAGGAATTATTTGAGAAAATTTGCATTCTTCCAAGATTTCCCTCTTTGTTATTCTTCATACCCTGGATTATGGCCTAAAAAGAGCAAAGAAGAAACAATGTGTTAGTCCTTACAGTCTGGGCTGGGATCTAAGAATTGTGATTGCCCCTTCCCAGCCCAGTGTGAACCCAAAGTGGGATGTTAATATCACAGCTCTACCAGCACCCAGACATTCCAGAGGGCAAGCCATGGAACAGCATTATTGCCAACAGTATAAATCTGAAATAAATCAAAGTGCTTTGACACCCTTTCCCCTTGTCTACACAAACACCGTGCCTAAGCCAAGCAGTGAAATCAAAGCAGCACTATGAGAGAGGTCAACTCGGGATTCATGCACGTGTCTCTGGCAGCAGTATCTGCCCATTAGATATTAAAAACCAAAACAAAAAGGAATCTACTTTTTTTTTCTTTTCTGAAATATTTAAGCCTTGGATGAATAGCTGTCTCAGGATCATTTTGGCATGCTTTTGCTACAGCACAGTAAGAATTTGAAAAATCAGATTATTTACGGTGAGGGTAGTGAAACACTGGAAGAGGTTGCCCAGAGAGGTTGTGGATGCCCCTCTCTGGAGGTGTTCAAGACCAGGCTGGACAAGGAACTGAGCAGCCTGATCTAGTGAGAGGTGTCCCTGCCTATGGCAGGGGGGGTTGGAGCTTGATGATCTTTAAGGTCCTTTCCAACCTGAACTTTTCTATGAGACTATGATTATCTCTGTATGTGAGTGTCTGTATCGAATGAAGGATGGACATAACTTCACTTTGGGGCAAGCACACAGAAGAAGTCTGGTGGAAATCCTGTACAGGAAGCTCTCAGCAGTTAAAAATGTGACTGGAAAATAATAGTAACATTAAGCAAAAGCAAATTCATGCTCACAATTGCAGGGGTTTCATTTTGTTCACTTCCTCCTGCTGTGAAACAGGTAGCGAACCAAACATTCCAATTTAGGGAATCTTGTTTTCTTGGAAGCTCTGTGAAAACAGAGGAATCCCTGTTCATTTTTTCATGCTTTGCAGCATGCAGTAAAACACACTGGCCAGCCTGCACATTCCCCTTATCTCTGCATAGTGGATGTAGCAGATATTTATCACTTCAGAAGGATGTGTTAATATTGGTGCCATTAATCACTTCCCCTGTTAGGATAAGGTATGAAGGATAGGCATAAAGAAAGGAAAATTCATATATGCATTTGCTAGTGAAGACACTGACCCCCAGAGAGTCATATTAAAATGATAAATCTGAAGGATTTAATTTTGCTTTTGCAAGATGACGTAGTGCTTCAGAAAAAGAAGGCAGAGACAGAGATGAGGAGGCAGGCAGAAGTGGCCTTGATAGGCTTGAGAGGTGGGCCCATGCCAACCTCATGAAGTTCAACAAGGCCAAGTGCAAGGTCCTGCACCTGGGTCAGAGCAATCCCAAGCACAGATACAGGCTGGGTGGAGAGTAGCTTGAGTGCAGCTCTGGAGAGAGGGACTTGGGGGTGTCAGTGGATGACAAACTTGCACTTGCAGCCAAGAAGGCCAACCAAGTCTTGGGCTGTGTCAAGAGAAGTGTGACCAGCAGGTCAAGAGAGGGGATTTTGCCCTTCTACTTGGCTCTGGTGTGGCCCTACCTGGATTATTTCCTCCAGTTCTGGAGCCCGCAACATAAGAAGGACATTGAGCTGTTGGAGCAGGTCCAGAGGAGGCCTAGAAGATGACCAAAGGGCTGGAGCAACTGCCTTATGAAGACAGGCTGAAGGAGTTGGGGTTGTTTAGCCTGGTTCAGGGGAGACCTCATAGTAGGTTCTCAATACCTGAAGGGGGCTGCAGAAAGGCAGGGGTAGAACTTTTTAATAAGATATGTGATAGAAGCACTAGAAATAATGGATGTAAACTGGAAGGGGGTAGATTCAGGCTAGACATAAGAAAGAAATTCTTTAGGGTGAGGGCAGTGAAACACTGGAAATTTATCAGCTGTCTTGTCCTGTCTGCATTTGCAGCCATGGCAGATGCCTGACCCACTGCTCCATATAGTTGTGGGAGATCTTTTACCAGCTCGAAGATGTTGCTGAGGTGTGGGAAGGACAGGTTCCAGAGCCAGCAGGTGATCTTACTGCTGGACTCCAGGAATGTGCCTGGAGCAGCAGTTTGGTGGCTTTTGTGTCACACAAAACAGCAGCTTCCATCTAGGGCTGACACAAACACTGGCTTGGCCAGGGCTGCTACTTGCTGCTGAGACCATCCCTGTTCCCATCATGGTTGTGAGACACGAGATGTCCACATAGGGTGTCAGACATGGGATGGAAGACCTGCTTCAAATGGCCATGTCTTCAGTGGAGTTCAAGCTCCACTTGGTAAAATGACAACCAAAATATGCAGTGCTGGGGTTTCTCATGCACTGTGCTACTAACTGCCTTGCTAGAAAGCTGGCTGGAGGATTTGAATGGCTAAGTTGAGATAGTTGATGGAACTTCTAGGCTTTCCTTCTGAAGGAGCACAGGGATGTGTGGTCAAGCAGAAAAAAAACATAGTAAGAGCCATTTGTAGCCTTGACTTATTTTCCCCTTGACTTTGTGGCTGCTGTTGCAGGGAGACTTTGCATTCCTGACTTGCAGGAGCAGAAGGTATGGCAGGCTCAGAACATAAACACAGAGCTTCCTCCAGGAGGTTCTGTTTAGAGAGGTGCTAATAATAAATAGGGAGGTTACTTGGTCATGAACATGTTTTCAAAGGCTGGGCCTGGAAACCCTGAAACCTTTTGTCTCTTGTAAAAGCCAGGTTTGGGTTGCTGCAGGGAGGGAAGCAGAGTTCAAAGTGTGAGGTCTTATTTGAGTTTCAAGGCTTATTCTTATCTCTAAGCTGGACAAATCTGCCAGATCTGAGTAGCTGGTGAGGGCTGGAGGCTGGTGTGGGGCACTGCAGCAAGGTGGGGCAGCCCAGAACAGATCTTTGATGGTAGTGTTGCCCAGGGAAGGTAAGGAGGGAAGGCAAATGCCCAGGATCTCCTGTTATTGATCTATCCCCATCCACACAGCTTCTGCAAGCCTGGCCCCCAAAACTCCTGGGACGCATCGTGGTGAGGTGTTGAAACATCAGTAGATATCTGTGTGTGGTATGAAACCTGCTGCAGGGGAGTTATGTGGAGAGAGGGAGAGAAATACTCAGAATTATTTCTGTTTCATACCCAAGGGTGCCATTTGTTCCTATAAGTATCCTTAGCAGAATGAAATACTTTTTATTGAAACTTTTTTTCCTTTTTTTCTTTGCTTGCTGGCAGCCACTGGGCTCCAATTATCTCTTCCATCCCATCCCTTGAAGCCAGGCTCTAAGATAAACAAGTAAAAACCTGACAGCTGGAATGCAAAGCCTCAGCTGAGACTGAAAGCTTTTATGGGATCACATTCTGCACATTTTTATTATCTCAGGTATCAGCAGTGGAAAGGAAAAAAGAAATTTCCTAATCTCACCAGAGACAACACCTCAATGCCCCACCTCTAGTCCACAGCAAAGGCTTCTTCCATCTCAACTAGAAAAGAACCTGAGTAGGTACAATTATAGCTTGCTCCTGATCTGGATTTCCCACATTCCCAAGTTTTGAAGTGTAACTCACTGAGAAATTTTTTTTGCATTAGAAAAGAGTCCCATGCAATGAAAATGCTTTGCAAAGCAATGTTGGTTTTGCCTGAGATTTTACTTCAAAAGAGAATAAGATTCCCAGATGTGTCTGGTTTCAGAATAATTTCAGAATAAAACATTGTTATTATTATTTTGAAGTGGTCTTTCTGATTTGTTTTTCACAGTACTTTTCAATATCACTGCTTAAAATTAAAAAAAAAATTTAAAAAAGGAAAAACTTAGCTAGACAATAGTTTGGTGAAGACACGTGAAATTTCAGGTTCATCTGCAACTGGTGAGAAAAAAATTTGAAATCCCCTTGCTCCTTGCACCATGAAAATTTCATCCTGTGTATATGTCTGCTTGAAGACCTGTCATGCAAACAGGATGGGAGAGAAAACCATGGTTGATTTTTCTCATGATAAGGAAATTCTCTGAACAACAGCCCACTTCAGAGACATGGCAGTGTAGCAGCCTGCTTCAAACTAGTTTCTGAGATTTTTTTTTTGTTTCTTCTACTGTTCCTTGTGGGCAGAGGAACAAAAATCTTGGTGTGTTTGGAGTAATTTTTGCAATTGACTGTTCTCTCGTCCTCTTCAGAACAATTCAGATTTCACATTTCTCCAGAGAGAGAAATAAATTTCAGGCTGAGGATAACCTGACTAGTGTTGAACCTCTACTGTAGTAATACTATGAGCATGCTGATACACAGTGGAATGTCCTACATGGAAAATGCAACTGTGACACCATATAACATTTGTATCAGTGGGATTTTGTCTGCTCCTTGGGCTCATTTGTGCAGGCAAAGCAATTCTCTTTCTCATGTCCTTTGCACTCCATTCAGCTCAGCATCCTAGCGTGTAAGATCAGGTCCACAATCAGACTTGAAGGTCAGCCCACTGAAAAAAAACTGAACTAAACCTAATTTTCAGCCAAATCAGCAAAACCATTCCACAAAAATTCCAACGTCACTCAGCAAAAATGGGGAGGAGGGAGAGAGGGAGAGCACGGCAGGGACGGGAAGGTGAAAGAGCAAGACCACTCCTTTTGTTGGCTGCTCAACTATTGGGGTTAAGGCAGTCATAAGCTGCATCCTTGAAAGGGAATGATTTGTGCTTCCAAAGTCTTCTAGGACTCTCCAGCTTCAAACAGTAAATTTTTCTTACCACAAAATATCAGGGATTGGAAGGGACCTCAAGAGATCATCTAATCCAATCGCTCTATTGGAGAAGGAGCACCTAGACCAGGTCAAACAGGAAGGTGTGTAGGGAGGTTTTGAATGTCTCCAGAGAAGGAGACTCCAAAAGCTCTCTAGGCAGCCCGTTCCAGTGTTCTGTCACCCTCACTGTGAAAAATTTGTTTCTTATATTTTCGTGGAACCTCATGTGTTCCAGTTTGCACCCACTGCCACATGTCCTATCGTTAGAGAAGAGCCTGTCACTGGGAAGAGCCTGGCTCCAACCTCCTGACACTCACCCTTCCCATATTTATACACATGAATGAGGTCACCCCACAGTCACCTCTTCCCCAAGCTAAAGAGACCCAGCTCCCTTAGCCTTTCCTCAGAAGGGAGATGCTCCAATCCCTTAATCACCTTTGTGGCTTTGCTCTGGACTCTCTCGAGCAGTTCCCTCACCTTCTTGAACTGAGGGCCCCAGAATTGGACACAGTATTCCAGATGTGGTCTCACTAGGGCAGAGTAGAGGGAAAGGAGAACCTCTCTTGACCTACTGACTACTCCCCTTCTAACAAAACCCCAGGATGCCATTGGCCATCTTGGCCACATAGAATAGTTTTGATTGGAAAGGACCTTAAAGATCATCAAGTTCCAATCCCACTGCCATAGGCAGGGACACCTCCCACTACATCAGGCTGCTCAGTGCCTTGTCCAGCCTGGCCTTAAACACCTCCAGAGAGGGGGCGTCCACAACCTCTCTGAGCAAACTCTTCCAGTGTGTCACTAACCTCACTGTAAGGAATTTCTTTCTTATATCTAGCCTGAATCTACTCCCTTCCAATTTACATCCATTATTTCTAGTCCTTACATCACATATCTTATTAAAATTCCTACCCCTGCCTTTCTGTAGGCCCCTTCAGGTATTGATAAGCTACTATGAGGTCCCCCCTGAACCTTCTCTTCACCAAGCTGAACAACCCCAACTCCTTCAGCCTGTCCTCATAAGGCAGTTGCTCCTGCCCTTTGATCATGGTCATCCTGCTGTCCATCTTATATTGATGTCATAACATGTGCTCAATGCACAATTATAAATTATGGAATCACAGAATGGCCGGGGTTAGAAGAAACATACAAAGACCAACCAGTCCAAAGCAGGTGAATGTGATAACATCTATATGTTAAATGCACATTCCAGAAGTGCTTCCCTGAACTCTGACATACACATGGAAGAGATGCAGCCTGGGTGTGTGCTTTCCATGCAGTCAATCATTCCTCAGTGAGGGTCATCTTCCCTTTGTGTCATAAAACCCCCTCATTTTTCCATTGATGACTTCCAGTGAGCTCAACGTTTGGCCTGTATAATTCATCAGCGGGTTCTCTGCTGACCTTGCCCTGCCTGGCTGGGGCTGTGCTGTTGATATTTGATGATACCCAGAGGACTGGTGATATTTCTCTCCTCCCAGCTTGATGTGCTTCCCACCAGAGGCAGAGCCCAGAACTACTTTGAGCTGGGCTGGGAGCAACCACAAGCAGCTGTTCAAAGTCTGTGCAGAGACAAAAAAACTCCCCAGCTGTGGCTGTCTGTTCAAATAAATGTTTAGTGGTCAAGGCAATGCAATATAAGAAATGTGTTCTTCAAGGACATGGATTCAAAGGGAGATGGCATATAAAAGGATTAGGAGGGAGCATCCCCAAGGCTGTTGACATAGTATGGGACAGCAATCAAAGTGCTGAGCTTTGCCCATACAGCAGGAATCAGCAGATGACCCAAACTTGATTTTACAAGTGAAATGCTGAACACATTGCATGATCATATAAAAATTATACTGATGTTCCCAGGTGAAAATCTGAGGCTTAGCATTCAGCTGAGTCTCGAGGGGAGGACAGTAACTCAAAGCTGTCTTTCTCATCTCCTCCCACTATCCTAAGGCCACCTAGTACTAAAAAAGGCCTTTTAAATTCTCTGACTTTGCCCTGACTCCACCTCCAAGACTACCACCCATTCATTCTAGTCAGGAATGAATTAGATTCTTGTGATCTTGTCCCACTGTGGTGCAGGAAGCAGAAGAGATCAGATGAGATGAGGAAAAAGCAGTTGTGCAGAACTTAGCAGAGAGCTGTAGCTTTTCCCAGTGCCCCCTTTCTAGAGAAAAGCTTCAGTGATCTCCTGCAGGCAGCTGTAGGAGGGGTGGGAAGGGATGGGGCTTTATTTCACAATGGCAGCTGGCCCAGAGCAGGGGATCCAAATGTCTGAGTCGGGACATCTGTGGAGCCCATGTCTGAGCCAGATGTCTGGGGCTCCCAGTAAAGTCAACAGAGAGAAACAGACTGAGGATGTGATTCATCTGTGATGCTGTGGGAGCCTGAGTCAGGGCAGAGGAGCTGCTTCTGTTGCAGTCTAGTGGGCTAGTCAAGGGGCTAAGAGAGAACTCACAGACTTAAGAGATTTGTGTTTCTTGTTCATTTTTTGCTGCAGAGTCAGCACACTGGGCTGGTGAATATCTGGGGTGATGTCTCTAGGGTCATTCATGAAGACTCTCAAGGGATTTGAGTATTGTGCCTGGGCAGAGGCAGTCATGTGTAGCAGGATTTTCAACCCTGATCTTGAGTTTCTGCCTGGGAACCCTCCACTGCATGGTTCACAGTGAGAGGGATAAGTTTTTTGCCAAGTGGATTTGTTTTCTAGGTGTAGTTAAATTGTGCTTGATTGTGCCAAAGGATTGCACTTGGCCCATGGGGTGTTAGTGCAGACAGAGATCACCTCACCCCCAGAATTCCTTTTGTGGCACCAGCTGTGGGGCTCGGCCATGTTTGGGGCTGCAGTGCTGCAGCTTCTGGGGGCTGGTAGATCTGGGATTGGGCTGAACATTGTCTAAGCTGAGGCACAAGAAGGTGAGGCAGCAGTTGCTGCAGTTCTCCAGGTCACAAACATACTGCAAAAAATCTTGGAGAGCTAAGAATGGAGATGTGGCACATCTGGGACCTGTGATGGAGTAGCTTGAAGGGTGTGAGATGTGACAAAGCAGGGGTAAAGAGGCAGGAATTACATAGGGCTGTGGCATAAAGGGGATTCTCAGAAAATTAAAGATTTCTCATCATGACTTCTTATGGTGAAAATTCTGGCTGTGCCCCAAGGAAAGCATGATGATTAAAACAGGTACAAGATCAGGATTCTTCTCTGAGGATCAGTTTGGGTACTTGTATCTTTTCTAGTAAGAGCTACATGGTCTGTTATACCAGTGAGCATAATGTATAGTTGTCTAGATTCAGAAATAAGAACACATGGAGTAGTAAAACATTTGGCAGGTGGATTTGAAGGAGGAGGAGCCAAATTTTACTTTGCTTCTGAGAGAGCATTCCACCAAAAAGGCTCCAGACAGCCTTATCTCCCATTCAAAAGTGTGAACAAAGTACTGATATTCTTGTTAGATCCACACAAGGTTGTAATCTTATCCTGGAAGAAGGTGCACAGCTTATCAAAGCAGCAGAAATTCCTCAAACTCACCCAAGACAACTTCCTTGCTCTGGTTCCTCACCTAAATGGCACAAACAGGCCATTTGTGTGAAGCTTGCTGTGCCATTTCTTACATCTTCTGTCCATAACAGCCTCAATGGGGCTTCTTATCCTGCTCCAGAAGAAGACAAGTCAAAAGGAAGTACTCAAAAGTAGGCAGGCTGTGCACCCAAGCCATGAGATCCTCTGGAGAAAAGCCACTGTGCACAAATAAAGTCTATTAGAGAGAGTTGAAGGGGATGAGGTGGGTGTGTGTAGGCTGAGACACAAAGCCAGGGGTTGATGTGATAGATTTATGACAAGACTGGAGGAGAGGCTGAGGAGAGATCTACCTATTATAGCTTTAAAAATGGTCCCATCACAATTCTGTCATGAGTGCTCTACTGTGTGAATTTATGACATGCAGTGGGAGTGATCATGTCTTCTGTACAGTCTGCTTAGGAAAAAAAACCCTCATTTTTTCCCATGAATAATGTTCACAAAAGTGAAATGAGAGGACTTTTTTTTTTCCTCAAGAAGGGGAAAAAAGCTCCAAGATTAAAGACAGATGAAAATGACCTTTATTTTTGTTGAAAATTGGAATTCCAGTGGAGTTTTTCACTTCAGGTTTCAGTTTTAGAGGAAGCCATTTTTTTTTCTTTTTTTAAGAAATAAATTTAAGCTGTTAAAAACCATTTTTTTATGCTTGAAAATGTCTTGCAGTGAGAAATGTCACCTTCTCTTCCTAACAATTATTGCCACCTACCACAAAAGCAGCTCCCATATGCTGCCAGACAATCTCAATAGTACATGATTTAATTAAATATTTTGGGAGTCTGCGTGTAAGCTGTTCTTCATCATAAGCATAATGTGGATTTGGAGCATACTGGCAGATACTTTAAGAGTTAGACCAGGCTGTATTTAGCATATAAGTGTCTTCAGTGCTATCAACAGGAGACCATGGCCAGAGCACTTACCTAGTGAGGAAAGACTAAGGGGCAAGGAGTTTTGAGTATGGAAAAGAGATGGTTTGAAGGAACCTGCCAGCATCTGCCAGAGGAGACAGAGCTAGGCTCTCTTTGGAGCTTCATGGCAGCAAGATGTGGTCATAGGATGTTCCCAGGAGGTTCAAATATGATGTCGAGAAAAGGTTTCTACCATCAGCACAATCAAGTACTGAATTTGAGCTGTTGGAGCAGGTCCAGAGGAGTGCCACCAAGATGATCAAAGAGCTGGAGCAACTGCCATATGAAGACAGGCTGCAGGAGTTGGGGTTGTTCAGCTTGGTGAAGAGAAGGCTCAGGGGG
>VZTY01011851.1:0-11884 GCA_013400935.1 Turnix velox | reverse complement strand
GTCTAGTGGGAGGTGTCCCTACTTATGGCAGGGGGGGTGGAACTCGGTGACCTTTAAGATCCCTTCCAACTCCAACTATTCTATGATTTTATATCTGTCTGAATCTCTCACTTCCAGATATTATGGTTCAAACCTCACTCTGCTGTCATTTTAGGAGATTTATTAAATAATTTTTCTGTTGTGATGTACAGATTAAGTGTCCCGCTTCATTTACCCTTGCAAGTTCTATCTCCTGTTTTTCTGGTAGTCCATGGCTGACATGTATGAGGGAGGAGATCTGATTCCCAGCATGTAACTTCAGAATTAGACAGGGACAGTCAGATAAATTGAGTCAAGAGTCACTTGTACTGACACAGCTTCTACTCTTATGTTCCTAAAGGCTTGCAGATATGTAGAACTCATACTCTGTTTGGGATATGTATATTGGAGAAGAGCAGACACACAAATTAAGGCCAGGCTGGAGGAGGCACTGAATAACCTGGCCTAGAGGGAGGTGTCCCTGTCCATGGCAGGGAGGTTTGGAACTAGATGATCTTTAAGGTCCTTTCCAATCCAATCCATTCTGTGATTCTATGAATTTGGATTGAGATGATCTGAAATCTCTGTCTAAATGAAAGAATAAACAACCACCCAGGGCATTCATTTGTCACTTACTGTAAACCACCCAGAGAGAGGAAATGTATGAAATACCTGGTGAACCAGCAAGAGCTGCTAGGAAACTATATTCTGTTCCCTTCTGTTCAACAGGCTGCAAAGTCTTAATGTTTCCTGTCGTGTTAAACTTCCTCTCTGCTTTATAAATAACTTCTGGGTGCAAAATATTTTCTAATGCCTTTCCCCTGTTCTCAGGAATGTGTGCTGGGGCAAGCTCCTAAACACAAAGAAAACCCAAACAGCTTTCCTTTTGATTCATTGCCAAGTGCTGTAGATTTTCAGAGCTTCCAGAGCAGGTCCTGCCTATGGAAATGCAGCTGTGCAGATTATCAGATTATCATCACTTGGATAAAAGTGCAAATTGCTTGACCGGAGGGAGGAAGGGACTGCAAAAGTGGTGAGAACAATTTTCAGTGATTCATGCTGTTTTCAACTGAGGAATTGAACTGAATTGCCAGTGGCTTCTCTTTAGGGATCTAGAAAAGCAAAGGATGCCGCAGAATATTTGGGCTATATGAAAGTATCTTCTCTCATACTCACAGTGCCAGGGAGTGGTCGCTCCTGGATGCTCCCAGAGAGACAGAGAAGAAAAAAAGGGCTCAGTTCCTTCCTCCTTCCACTTTCTGCCCTTGCAGCAAACCCAACCAAGAGGTTGGTGAAGCTGCTGTCACCTGAAGTAACCTGCCCAGATAAGCAGGACAGCCAGAAGCTTCACTTTCTCCTGGCACTCTGCTCCTTCACTCTGGGGAGGGCTGGGATGAGGCAGACACTGTGTGCCTAAGAGAACACTCCAAATCTGTCACAAAGCAAGCTAAACATGCTCACTCTGGCAATCCTGCTGCTTTTTCCTCAGGTCAAGATGTAATTGTTTCTGTTGCTGGAGGCTCTCTGTCACCTCCTTCATTAAAATGCAAATTTCACATTAATTAAAATCGTTGGGAGCTTTTACATGCTTTGTGCCCAAATCTCAAAGTCCAGCAACCCCCACACTAGGAAGGGGCTGCAAAAGAGCTTTGAAACTGCTGAAATAAATCCTTATCTCAGAACACTGGGGATGTTTTAGCTGATAAAGGAGGTTCTCCTTGGACTCTTCAAATTAATTTGTTCTCCTTAGATTAATAACAGACACAGCAGAAGGAGCTGAAGCAGATTTTTTTTCTTACTGATAAATGTACCATCTAAAACTATTAACATGCAAGAGAAAGGAAAAATAGAGACCCTTGCTTATGCTCTAGGACAGCAATGTCAGTGACCTCATTGCTGCTTAGCCCCCATTCCCCACCAGAAATTTACTTTATATAGAAAATCTATTTTTATAGCACTAAGAACTTGCCTTCTGGGATCCCTCAGTTTTGATTGGGGTAAATCATAAAATCATAGAATAGTTTGGGTTGGAAGGGACCTTCAAGATCATCGAGTTCCAACCCCCCTGTCATAGGCAGGGACACCTCTCACTACATCAGGCTGCTCAGTGCCTTGTCCAGCCTGGTCTTAAACACCTCCAGAGAGGGGGCATTCACAACCTCTCTGGGCAACCTCTTCCAGTGTTTCACTCCCCTCACCATAAAGAATTTCTTTCTTATCTTCAGCCTGAATCTCACCTCTTCCAATTTATTTCCATTATTTCTAGTCCTGCCATCACATATCTTATTAAAAAGCCCTGCCCCTGCCTTTCTGTAGGCCATCTTCCCCCATCTTGTCTGTAATGGTAGCATCTCTTTCATGATACATTGGAGTGGATGGGGAGCTGCTCCCCTGTGGCATCTATCAGGTCACCAAGATGAAAACTTCTCCAGGTGTCTGTGGCTGCCTGATCTTCACATATTGAACTGAGACTTTCATCTGGTCTCTCCTCTGAGATGAGGTGCTGATGGGATCAGCTGGGGAGTGATACCCTCCATAAGACCTCATGACGCATTCATGTGTCATGTGAAACCACTCTTTGCATTTTGATAGAGCATCCATAGGCGACTGGAGTTTGTTTACCCTGCCTGAGGGGAGGAAGTTGTGTGACCTCTCTGGCTGGAAGCACCTGGGGTGGAGAATCAGGCTGTAGGAAGTCTGTGCAGTCCTACAGGACTCTTCATGGCTGTGGTAGGAACCTCTGCCTCCAACCTGGATTCAGCTGACTGGTTTGAATTTCCAGCGCCTTCACCTTACCAAAATGTAGGCTTAGTTTGCCCCCTTATTTTCCTCAAACCACTAGCAATTTCCAGGTAGTTTACATCCCTCTGCCTCCAGGGCAGCCTGTGGCAAACGCGGTCCTTACTTTTTCTGGGCAGAAGTGAATCAAAGTTCACAAAGGGGGAAAAGAAAACACCCTCCCTGATTCAAAAATAGACCCGTTGTGAGAACAGCTTTCTTCTTGGGATTGAAATGGATGGCAGTTGAAGTTGACAGCTCTTTGCATACCCTGGCCTCGCTGCAGGTGCAGGAGAAGCAATGGTGTGACCACTGTGGCAAGTCCCACTGAGCCCAGGATTTGCAGAGAGAGCAATTGAGGCTGGCACAGGGCTCAGTCTCAACCTGTTTCTCATGCCTGTGTGGGAGCTTTGTTTCTGTTCTTCAACTCCTGGAAAGGATAATCACATGCACCCAGTTCCAGTGATGTGTCCCGCATCTAATTCTGGGCCATGTAGAAATTTCTACCAAGTTAAATGTTGTTACTCATGATAAAATTGGCATAAGTTAGGTCAGAGTCAGCCTCCTGATACACTGTTAGTAGGGTCTAGAGAATCAATGCATAAAGGACATGCATATGTGAGCAAGAGGAAGGGAGGCAAGAACTCAAAATACTCACATATTCACATTGCAGTGCTACCATAACAAGCCCTGCTTTGTTTGAGAAGGGCTCCTGGAGTGCTAACTGCATGGAATAAACAAATAAAGCAAATAAATTGCTAGAAAGCCAGGAAAAAAGCAAAGGTTCCTTCTGCAAAGAGCCAACTGTATTCTGTAGTGACAGATGTAACAGGTGAAAAGAAATGAATCAGTGAGAGTGTGGAAGAATGGGGTAAATATGGATGTTTGCCTTTGCCCAGCTTCACTGTGGGCACAGCAATATTTCTGGGGTCCAGAGCATGTGTGGCTTTCTGAAGAGTTTCGGGCATTGTCAAGTTTGGTTTGTTGTTTATTCAGAGAAATAAAATGCAGGCATTAATTTCTGTGAGGCAAAGCTTGTTGTAGCTCCCTGTAGATAATGAGTCAGTGCCCTTCTGAATATATATAAATTGTCTGCAAGAACTGAGTAGCATCTGAGACAACATTATTTGGATTGTTTCCACATTCACAGCCCTGGTAGTAAAAGCCATTAAATGAAAGAAATGAAAGATGATTTGTTTTTCATTTGGTTGAACTATTCCAAGATTTCAGGAGGAAAAAAAATACCATCAGGATAGATCCAGAGTTATAAATAGCAGTGCTGAATGTACTGGGGTAAATGCTGCATTCCTTTGGATGCTTGTCAGGAAAAGGACCAAAGGAATGTGAAACTCTTAAAATTTATGGTGGGCCTTGGGTGGATGTGATGTGCTAGTAAATACAAGGCACATACTGAACATGAAGTCCACTGGCCACTGAAGATTTATGTCTTCCAGCATCTCCATCCTGATGTCTCCATATGTTTACATGGACTGTAGGTTTATTATTGGAAATTGACTATCTGCCTCATCACTTCTTACTGGAATCTTATGAAATTTTTCTTTTTCTGAAGGACACTGGGAGTAATCAACTCTCCCACTTACATGCTGGCTCTGTTTTGGTTTAAAGTAAAATCTACAATATTTTACTTTTTCCTAGCAAAGACCAAAATTCCTGAAACTAGAAAAAGGGAGCAGGCAGCAGCTGGCCACTTCTTTTACATATCTGTTGATGTAAAGTCTTGTGTTCATAGATAAAACTTGTATAAAAATTTACCTTTTCCTTGTGCTGTACACACATCCCATCATTTGAGCTGGATGTAAAGCAATTTCCGTACCTGAGAAACTGCCAAAAATCCAGGAGCATCCCCACTCTGCAGCAGGAATAGCTCTGAAAAGCTGTCAAAAAACAGAGGAAACAAGAGAGGGGGACTAGGGTGGATGCATTTCCCAAACTGACTGGCTGCAGTTCAGCATCCTAGTCCCCTGGTTTGCCCCATGGGTTGCAGGGACACGGTGCCATGTGGCACAGCTTGTGAGAGGCTGGTGAGAAGGACAGGTTGGTGGGAAAGGCGAGATAAGATCCAAATTTGCCATGGAGTCTGACAAACAGGGGGTGGCTCAGTGACAGCAGGGCAGGAAAGAGGCACAGCCCAACTCAACACCCTGCACGAAGGCAGCCAAAAGCTGTCATTTTGGCTACCTGTCCTTTGCAGCTGGAAGGATGCTAGCTATAATCTGATGGAGGAAATTGAGCTAACTGTTTTCCCAGGCACTGGTTCCCAGGAGCTGATGGCAGGTGGGATGCCCCTCCAGGGAAGGGAGGATCCTTTCATCCTCAGACTTGCCAGGAGCAGGAAATGATCTCTTAGAAGAGCACACCCTTGGGTACTTGAGGATACAAAATACTATTATGTACTCCATGGAGATGGGATTGTTGTGGTTAACCCATATGTAACTCACACTATTGAGTAGTTCCTGCTCACAGAATGGTTTGGGTTGGAAGGGACCTTAAAGATCATCTAGTTCTTCACAGTGAGGGTTACTTTATACTTAGCATTATTTTAGTTTCCTAGGGTCTAAGGTGATGCTCTCTGGCATAACCCAGGACACTGTAAGCTTGCCAGTTCTTCTGCTCTCAGGTAAAAATTACCCCAAGTACAGAGATGTAAACATTTAGGGTATATCCTCCTGGTTGAATTTAACTGTAGCTAGCACAGGTTCCATGGCCTTAGGCAGGTTGTCTGCCTGTTAGTGTCATCTTCATATCTCTATTCAGGTTGGCCACATCCAAACAGCCAGCTGGGAGTAGCCTCTGGCCCCTGTTATATTCTAAACTGTGGGATATATGACTGTGTTATATTCACAATCCTGTGGGACTGTGAGGACGACACTGGTGGCTCAGACCTAAACCATGATCTATCAGCAGTGACAATTTAACACACATCATCAAGTTTCAGGGCCTAAACCTGCAAACCTGGACCTTCAGGATGAGTTCCTTAGTATGGATGTAACTTCTATATTCTCCACAGGGAAGGAAAGGAAACAGGAAAAACTTCCCACACATTTACATTAACTGCTATGCTGCTTACCCAAAATGCTGCCTGCTAATACATACAGAATCATAGAATGGTTTGGGTTGGAAGGAACCTTCAAGATCATCTAGTTCCCACTAGACCAGGTTGCTCAATGGCTCATCCAGCCTGGCCTTAAATACCTCCATAACCTCTTCCAGGGTCTCACCATCCTCACAGGAAAGAACTTCTTTCTTCTCTCCAGCCTAAATCTCCCCTCTTCCAATTTGCATCCATTACTCCTAGTCCTGCCACCCTGCACCCAAATAAAAAGTCCTACCCCAGCCTTTCTGTAGCCCCCTTCAGGTATTGAGAAGACACCATGGAGTCCCCCCTGAGCCTTCTCTTCTCCAGGATGAACAACCCCAAGTCCTCCAGCCTGTTCTCAGAAGGGAGGTGCTCCTGATAGAATTTGTCACAGAATGGTTTGGGTTTGGAATCTGTTTAGATTTTGATTTCGCAAACCATAAGAGACTTTGTACATCACCACTGCTGTGAAAAGACACACAAAAAATCATCAGAAGGCCACAAGGATCACCCAGGTGTCCCAGATTTGGGCTGAAGGTGCAAACCCAGTGCATTCCAGGAGGGCAGCATTGCCTGCAGTTTGATCTGCCCCAAAACATTGTTCCACCAGCTAAATGACATGCATTGCTTAGCTTTCTAGGTGAGATGGAGGCAGTAATACCCAATTTCGAACTTACTGAGTCCCATGTACTTAGAAGCCACCTGTCTGATCCCAGGCACAGCAGTTTCAGTAGCATTGAGGAGTCTTTCCTCTTGGTGGGTCTGGCCATCAGAAATGTCTCTGTGATCACACATGAAGTGTTTGGAAGAAGCAGGGGCTGAATCAGGACTCACCCTTGCAAATAAATCCAATCTGTCTCTCACCTTCTCAGTTCTGTTTTTGTGCTGTAAAGACCCAAAACACTTCTCTGTACAAAATGAAAATGCACAGAGTCCCTCCTTGAAGTAGTGTTTATTCTCCAGGCTGGCAGTATTTCAACCCTTGGCTCTGTATTCTAAGACAAAAATTGCCCAACTGGATGAAGATCTCCTTTGGTTTCTGATTAATGTGCTCAACTCATGCTGATTTATTGGAGCTGTGACTTCATGACCTCAACATGTGCTCTGGAAGAAAGAACTTTGGGCTGGTATTTTCTGAAGTTTAGGGAATAACTTGAGAAGACAGGAGTTACCTCCTGAAAAACAAAGTCAAGGGAGCAGGGATCAGTCTGTTCCTATGCACTGTGTGTGGGGTTGAGGTGCCCCATACCATCACAGAGGCAGAGTGTGCAAGGGATGCTGCTCCCCCCTGAGCTGCTCAGCTTGGTGAGGGAGAGATACTATTCCCTTTCTGAGGTGCTCAGTGATTTAATGCCTCCATAACTCACCAATGCATGCCCTTAGCTGTCCCCAGAAACCTCAGGAGGTTCCCTGGCGTGGCTGATGGCCTTCAAGCATCTCCAAGTTCAGCTCAAACAAGACAAGAGGCAACGAGGACACAGCTTGGTCAGAGCCACTGCACGATCTGATCACCAACACCTTGTCTGATGGATTTTCCTTATCTGAGAGGAAGAAGCTCTGCCTGCAGCTCTACCCCAGCCCAAAGGTGACCAAATTGATTGTATGTTTGCAATTAGCAAGCCCTTGCAGTCTTTCAACAGAGCCAGAATGGAGACAGAATGGCAATAAGGGAGGGACAGCTTTCTGCACATATTGAGCTGGCAAGGACACAAAGGACACACGCACAGAGAAGATTCAATTTTCTTTTTCAAATTTCATCTGACATTTAGCAATCGTAACTTTTCATTTGAGTAATAAATGGGTTTGTCCTTTTCAGAAAAACTGCCGTGGACATATTATTCCCTTTATGGTGTGTTTTGCTGTGTTCCAGATGTTGCTGTTTATTCAAGACAAAGTTCATCCAAAAGAAGGGTCAAGCAAAAATGAAAATAAGGAGTTTTACTGAAAGCAAAAAATAGAAAGAAATGGTAGTTTGAGAGTAGTAAATTTTTGTAGGTATTCCCACTACATGGAGCTTCACATGGCACCTGTATGGAGCTGTGTCATGGCAGTGTGGTGGATAATTCCAGGGGAGTGAAAATGACTGGCAGTCCTTGCTTCCCTCATTAACCTTTTTAATGTGAGCTTGTAAAATAATATGTGGTCTGGGAGATGAGGAACTAGTGAGTACTCACAGAGTTAACCTTCACAGGAGAAACTGGTATCTTTCCTGGCTTGGTAGTGAAAGAAGTAATTCTTTGCTCATTCCAGCCTACTCCTAGGTTAAATGCCACTCTATGGAGTTGGAGAGGCAGCAACCAGTGCAAATATGTGATTAAAGATGATGCTTATTTCAGTTATACCCTATTTTTTTTCTGTCTTGGATGAGATCTCCACTGCAATAGGTGCTGTATGAGGCAAAATACAGCCATGATAGAGCATTTCTAGGCTGAAAGAAGATGCCCTACACCTACTTCAGAGGGAAGAAGATGATGAAACATGCTCCAGTTGCTTTCTCCAAGAACTACAAAAACACAAGTTGCATTTTAGAATCATAGAATAGTTTGGGTTGGAAGGGACCTTAAAGATCATCTAGTTCCAGCCCCACTGCCATAGGCAGAGACACTTCCCACTACATCAAGCTGCTCAGTGCCTTGTCCAGCATTAAACACCTCCAGAGAGGGGGCATCCACAACCTCTCTGGGTAACCTCTTCCAGTGTTTCACTACCCTCAGCATAAAGAATTTCTTTCTTATAACGACCCTGAATCTACCCTCTTGCAATTTACATCTAGTATTTCTATCTTATATAAAAGTCCATATCTTATTAAAAAGTCCTACCCCTGCCTTTCTGTAGGCCCCCTTCAGGTACTGATAAGCTATTCTGAGGTCCACCCTGAGCCTTCTTTTCTCCAGGCTGAACAACCCAAACTTCTTCAGCCTGTCTTCATAGGGCAGTTGCTTCAGCTTTTTGATCATCTTTGTGGCCCTCCTCTGGACCCGCTCCAACATCTCAGTGTCCTTATGCTGTGGACTCCACAACTGGACACAACACTCCAGATGGGGCCTCACCAGAGCCGAGTAGAGGGACAAAATCACCTCTCTTGACCTGCTGGTCATAGTTCTCCTGATGCAACCCAGGATCTGGTTGGCCTTCTTGGCTGCAAGTGCACACTGGCGGCTCATGTTGAGTTTGTCATCAACTGACACCTCCAAGTATTTCTCTTCAGAGCTGCACTCAAACTAGCTTTCATTCTTCGAAATGTAGCCAGAAGCATTGGGGCTGTGCAGCCTTTCCCTGAAAGAAGCAGAGAGAGTAGTGGGGGGTGTCAAAGAGCCTGTACCACCCAGTAAAGATGATACCAGATGGTTGTAGAGCAGCCTTGGGATGGTTTTGAATAGCAAACCTCTGACAACACTCCCATCTTGGTTTGAAGATGACCTTAAAGCTGCTTTTAGTCTTTCATCATAATTTCACTGAGGCTGTGAATTTTACTCCTATATTGGTAGTTTTCTTCCATACCAGATAGGAAAATAAGCCGAGTATAAGCAAGAGGATTGTTTTGTTTGCAGCTAAAATGGGCACAAGAATGGTTTGCTCTCTACTGCTGAAGGCTGCTGAGGTATTTAGCAGCCCGTCTGAACTAATTACACTCCCTGGAACTGCAGGTTCAGATACCAACTCAGCCATTCATCACTGTCAGGTTGGATGAAACCACTCCTTATGGGCCACCAACCCCTGCATGAGTAGGTTTTGAAGTGTAGATGTGTCCCCCTGCCCATTTGCTACTGGGCTGCTGTGATGATACACTGAGGTGGGGAGGGAGTCTTCTTTGTTACCATGTGGCATGATAGAAATGTTTCCTCTGGGAGCCACCTCCTTGGAAAGCAAGGAGGCTGAAGTTCCTCTCATCCCATGGAGGTGGAAATGTTGATGCACAACATTATGTCTCAAGGTTCTTCTCGATGGGTGGAAAATAAAGAGTAACGGAGACCCACAAAATACTTGTTTTAAGTGAAAGAGCAGACAAACAAACCACAAGGAGATGAGGAAGAAGAGTGTGGCCTTCTGAGGACAGGCTGAAGGAGTTGGGGTTGTCCAGCCTGGAGAAGAGAAGGCTCAGGGAGGACCTCAGAGTCCCGTATCAATACCTGAAGGGGGCTACAGAAAGGCTGGAGTAGGACTTTTTAATAGGGTCCAGGATGTCAGGACTAGGAGGAATGGGTGCAAATTGGAAGAGGGGAGATCTAGGTTGGAGAGAAGGAAGAAGTTCTTGACTGTGAGGGTGGTGAGACCCTGGAAGAGGTTGTCCAGAGAGGTTGTGGATGCCCCCTCAATCCCTGGAGGTGTTTAATGCTGGACAAGGCATTGAGCAACCTGGTGTAGTGGGGGTTGGAACTGGATGATCTTGAAAGGTCCCTTCCAATCTAAACCATTCTATGGTTGTATGGTTCTATGGAGAATCAGCACAAAAATCCACTGGACAGATATAATGTTTGGCAAATCCCTGAGGAAGCTTTCCCTTCAGGAATCCTTGGAGCACTCCAAGAGCTTGTCAAGGATGTTGGCTTTTACTGAGTTGACCTCTCCCTGTGCAGAGACATGTGCAGTCTAGGAGGCTTTCCTTTGTGCTCACCCAACACACAGCAGCTCTCCCTGCAGCTCTCTTGTAATGGCTTTGGGATGAGTTTCTGTGTGCTGACAGGAGATTGCTGCACACCAAGAAATGCCAGCAGTGCCAAGTGAAAGGTTCCTTCCAGCCTGAACCTGGCCTTGTGTCTTTATCTCTGCATGATACATCCCAAGAGGCAGGGGAGGATGTGACAGTGCTGAGAGCAATTACTTTGAAGCAGCAGAGCTGAGGGGCAGATGGAGGATTAAAATGCAAAATGCTTGAGTTCAGAAAGATCATTTTGAGTGCCCTTGAGCTTGCTCATGAAGGGTTTTGATCTTGTTTCCCTCAGGAACATTTTCTTCCCACTCAGAAGGAGTGCTTGTCCCTGAAACAAAACTGCCAAAACAGTGTCTCCATGACTCCCCAGGGTTTCTGTTTCCCCTAGGATTGGTACCTCCTCAATTAAAAGCTCACTTGGTAAAATAAATGTTTTTTTATTTGCTTTGGCTGCCTTTGGACAGGGGGAAGAGGAACTGGGGGGAAGAACCTCTCCTCTGCTTCCTGGCAAGAATATTTACCTGTGGACAGAGCCTCATCTGACTTTTAAGCAAACAGATCAATATTTGGTTTTCATTACACTGAAAGTTGCTGTTTGCTTTCCTGGTATAAAAATGAATAAATATTGATGTGAGGGGCCAGCTGGCTGGCTGGTATATGTAAGAATATTCTGCTTCAATTCAGAAAAATCAGTTCATTCCCTCTTAGAAGTTGTCCTCACATTTTTCATAGCTGTACCAAATTTTGTTTCCAATGTGAAGTTACAATCAAGATAGAAAAGAAATTATGAATGTAAAATGAACTTCAGGAGATCAAACAGATCTGTGTGAGCACCTGGAGAAGGAGAGGCTGTATTCATTTTAGGAGAGGAGAGCTGATGCAGGTTTGGTTACTGCCTGGCTGCCTGCACCTATTTATCTCAGGTTTCTCAGTTCATACGATTATTTATATTTGCTTACATTAGAGTCTCTGCAAGGAGCACTAATGCATCTCTGCCTTCCTGTTTGCCATGAGGAAATACATTAGACAGCCTACAGTCTACACAGGCAAAGGAAGTAGAAAGTGGGAGGTAACATTATTGTTATGCCTATTTATGGGCTGGGAAGATTAAGGGGAAGAGATTTAGGGATATGCCTGTGGCAGGCTGTATCAGACTGAGCAGTTAAAGATCGACTCTCCTAAGACCAATCCCCATTAGTGTCCTCCCTTGCACAATTGCTCCCCTGAGAACAACCTTATCTCATGGCAGAAATTAAATTTGAGGTATATTGAGGAACTCTTGTAACAGATCCTTTTCAAAACAGATGCATGTCTTACAAATGGAATCACAGAATGGTTTG